>CM059268.1:9219339-9396839 GCA_030347295.1 Setipinna tenuifilis | reverse complement strand
CACTCAGAGACATGTCTACATAGGGTTTATTGACCGTTCAGACACTCTGGGGTCTTATAGTTTTGTTATAAGGTTCTTAAAGCAAAACAGTGGGGCTTGTATGAGGAGTGAACCAACACGCCAGCCAGAGGTGATGATCAGTGTGGACAACATATTGCAGCTGACTGCAATTACAGTGACTTTTACATCTTATTATACAGCAGAAATTGATTTTACACCTAAAAAATCAACACTTGAAGACAAAAATGCCTACAGCATCTTATTTTTAAGGGAATTTCTAACAGCAGCAAAACAGTGGGGGTTTGTGTGTGAGGGGCAAACCCGTGGCACCAGCCTATTCCAGCAAGCAGTGGTGATGGTCACAGTGGGCAGCACAGCTGACAGCATAAATGTCTGATTCTTTTTTGATGTTGGATTCTACTTTCTGTGCATGGCTCCCAAAGGTAGCCTCAGAAACACAGCTGAAACAGACTCCCACAGATTTGGGGGGATCTAATGACTGACTGTGCGTGGGTGAGCGACTGTCCTCGGTTCCTCGCTGCTTCACAGGTAGGGCAGACGTGTGAGTTTGCCAGCTGCTCCTGGGCCAAGCGTCCGCTACTGATTAACAGGAGGGGACAGAGGTCGCTCAGCAGATGCTCTGATACACTCGCTAATGAGACAAGGGGTCCGGACATTTCTGCCAAAAACACAGCAGCTAGTCGTCCCGCAGCTCAACTAGGACAACACGGTTCTGATACCAGCAAGTTTATGGGCCTGTGTCTTCACTAGGAATACAGTTTATGTTTACATACTGATGAAAATATATTGCTCACTGCTTCAGAAAGCTATATGTATCCCACACTGTCCCACACAACATGACTAGCATTTATGCTAAGATGGAAGTTAAGGTTTAAATATTAACCATAAAAGCAAGAAATTACACAGGACACTTACCACAGAGGCATCAGGATGCCCTGCTATTCAGCCACACAAATTGACATAGACAGACAGATACTGATATCTAAGCAAACACCCATCCCATTTGGTCTGGTGAGCAGGGCTGCACCTCACCCTTGTCAAACACTTCAAGGAATAATATTACCCTAAATTGTCCATGTATGTTTTTACAGTGTCAGTGTCAGAGCGTCACGCTGACAATGGCAACCATGCAGCAAAGCAGGAGATATTAAAACTTATCTCAGGTCAACAATACCATCATTGTGGGTATTGTCGGGGTGAAAAATAAAAAAATAAAAACAAGTTGGAATAATTTGAGGCCAGAGTAATGACTAAGGCTACTCCGCTGGGAAAGTATCAAAGCACAAGTGACAACCCACAACTCTACAAAAAACAAGCAAATCCCATAAAAACATCTTAGTAACCTCTTCTCTTCATGTAAACCACATCTATCGTAAACAATCTACAGAAACACAATCAGATAAAAGATGGCACAGGCCCATTTAGTGCACCTGAGCAATGCAAAAGCCTTTGAATCCTTTTTAAAGTTATTCTCAAACAACTAGGCCCAATGTGGTTAAAATATACAAACATCTTATTCAGGAATTACTTTGTAGGTCTTGAGAGGCAACAGGGCGGTGTACCAAACATCTAGGGAACAGTGCAAGAATGAGTCTGTTGTATTTTGTCTTTTACACAACAAGGTTCTTCAGAGGAATGTGCCTTCCTACCCAAAATTCTAACCATCCTTCCTCTGCTTGGAATGATGATTGTGTGTGTGTGTGTGTGTGTGTGTGTGTGTGTGTGTGTGTGTGTGAGTGTGTGTGTGTCTTAAGGGACAGTAGGCGAAGTCCTCCGGCATGTAGACCAGAGTCAGCCAAGGTTATGAGTTTGCCTCATGCTCCGATGTTGTGCTGCTGCACAGACAAACATTGACTCATCAAACTTTTATGAAGGACAGAGCACTCTGTGTACACTTTATGACAGGGTGAACCGAATTGAAGCCATGTCATCTCTCAGTTTGCCATATACCGGTGTCATTGTAGCAAGAAAGATCACAGTGAAGGTGCTACTGACCAGCAAGCTGTGCTGACTGTTCCATGGCTCATCATTTCCCTTTAATGAGTATCTTGTGTCACATTTTTGGGAAGTTGCTGATAATACACCAGATTGTCCTGCCCTCCTTCTCCTCTAACAAAAAACACTTTCTTATTGGATGAAATTACACCACACAGGAAGATTGGCTAACACAGGAGTCAATAAAAGCATAGAGATCCCGAAGAAGGGAGGCTTTTAATAAATGTTTGAAAGCTAACTGAAATCCAATAAGGAAATACATGAAAGTTCATTGTGGTCTAAATTCTGCAATCAGCCACTTAAATCTTCTTGAAAGACATGACAACTTGGCTTCCTAAGAAAGGTCTGTAGACTATAACAAGGCTTTTCTTTTTCAAATATAATGTTCGGGCCTTTCTCTTCCTGAAGGATGATGGAATAACTAATGCTGGTACACTGCCAATAATCAAAAATGAATGTATCCTTCCCAGAAGTTAATAAAAAGTTCCAAAATGTACTCAAAAGCCATCACAGTGCTTGCGTTATTCCACTTATTATGCAATTAAATCCCCAACTATCATGTAACAAATACCTCATAGATTGCAGATACTTCACTTTAAAAGCCATACGTGGGCACAAATACACAATGTATCGTACAAAAAATACCCCCACACACCCATAAAACACACGTTTGCACAGCCAACCAACCAACCAACCTCAAGCACACACACATACACACACAGGTGTCACATTCCCGTGTACATTTTGAGATACTGTTGACATTGAGATGTTCTGTGTCAGATGCACTTTCATCTTTTCAGTGTAAACAGTCTATGTTAGCTAAGCAAAGACAACATATTTGGGCTTAGTGTGTGTGTGAGGATGAGATGCTGTTCACTTATGAAAGACCCATTTCATTTAAGCTCAGACACTGGTTCTGCAGTAACTGTTAATAGGACAGGACTTTTGGGAATGTTGTGTGTAGAACTGGTCTGCAAATCTATCTGCAAGGACTTTCCCCCTCCTCCATTTGATTTCCTGTTTAGATCATGCATGGAAAAGTCCTAGCAAAGACAGAGTACCTGCAGTCAATCAAGTTATATAATTTGCATCTCTGTTCAGGAAGTGTTTTATGGCAAACGATAGAAATAATTGCATAACACCTAGATAACACCTACATTGCAGGTTAATTATGCCCCAATATATCCCATATTCCATTTACGAAAGCTGGATGTTGTTGTTGTTGTGAAAAGTGTAAATGACACCATTTAAAAGAGAATCCCAAAAATTACAGTGGTTAGCAGACTAATCACAAGCTTGCAGAATCTGACTTTCAGAAACAGTCAGAGACTGTCAGAGTTGCATAGTTAAAAAATTGGGGAGGTGCACACAAGGGGCCTTCTCTGTGGGGGGTTTGCAACAACGCAAGGGGCTCTCGGAGTAGGAGTAGCATTACCATAAAATGAGCATAAACTTGGCTTTAAGCATCCTCTGGGGCAGCTCAATGTTTTTTGTTTCAGTCGTGATTTTAGGTAGATCCATATTTCCAGTGCTCTCCAGACTGCCATTACATCCATCAGAGTGGTGTATTTGGGGACATTAGGTTTTTTATCATCTTAAGTCATATCCCTTATACACTTCCATAACTTGTGAATTTCTGTAAGTGGACTATTCTGTGTTAACTCTTTTGGGTTGTTTTTGTCTCTGTGTGGTTTAAGTTATAATATTTTGAGATCACTTCACCTTTTGCACTAAAATATTAGATAGATGTAAATGACCTTTGACCTGAGAGTAGTATCTGACCCTACAGTAGCTACCCTGTGATGCTGTCATGTGATGTCCAGACAGAGGAAATATTGTGTTCTTGTCCAGTGCACAGTTCCTACTATGCAATAAAATCCTTGACACCACCCCCACCCCTTCACCAAAAAACCCATTGCCTTTCAGCACTTCTTTGGCTGTATCTCCACACCTACTAAGAAGGGCAAAAGGATCAAATCTGCCTCCGATGAATCAAGGCACTGTTTTTGCCCTGGAGAGTGACGCTGCATGATGAAAACAAAAATTTTCATGCTCTGCTCGTGCATCATGGTCAGTGTTAACTGAGACTATTTTATTGAACTGCAGAGGCTCTTGATGAACTGGTATCTCATGTTACAAAAGCATCCTTTCTGATATGTGATCTGGGTGACATGTGAGTTATCTTCACAGACAACGAAATGCCTTTTTAATGGGTGATTATCTTCCCTCTTTACTCCTCAGATAGAGCAGACAGATACACATTCAGATACCCATACATTTCAAAACAGAAAATATGCACAACTGAAAATATATATCTTGTCTGTCAGAGCTTTTGACTACAGTTTATGTGGGCCACAGTCTCCTTATAAATGACATGTGTGTGGAGTTTGTGTGGGCTGTGTACTCCTTGTAAATTACACATGGTCGTAAGCACGACTGTGAATTTGTCCTAATTAGTTTTGTTTTAAAAGAGTCTCAGCATTTTACATGAATCCACAAGACATCAGATGAACTGTTGTTATATTTCATGGTAGAGTAAAAATTAAATTTAAAAATGCAGTTTGTGCCTCTTTCATGTGTTTCTAAAGACATATGCTGATTGCATTAAGTCTGTGTCTGTCCAGTTACAACTGCAATAATATTTCAAAGCTGTCTGCTTCTTCATTTACACACTTTCTCTATTCTTGTTTTATGACATATTTAGAAGCCACAAAAGTCACAGTTTTATTGAAGGAGGAATACTGAGACATAAAAAAAGTTTTGTTTTTTTGTTTCAAAGAACTAAATATGTCACAAGACATATAAAACATTGAGCCACCCACTGTGCTAATCATAAACAATACAGAATGGCTAACCATTATTTTTTTATTTAATGTGATAGAACAGGATATGGAGTGGTATTGAAATAGCACAAGGCAAGAAAAAAATCATCGTGAGAGCTTGGAGTAATTATTTTTTTGTAACTTTCCAAAACCAATTATCTGCAAAAAACAGGGAATTAAAAGGAGGTCGTTATTGTCACTGTTCACCCTATAGTTACCTAAATTATTCAAAATGCCATTTTATTCGAATGTATCAATAAAGTTCAAGCAGTGCACTGCAGACTATTTTCCTTGACAAATATTTATTTAAGCGCACTCTATTTGGTAGAGTGTTAAGTATAAGTCGGTTTTCAGTGGCGAGTATAGGCTATTGATAATGCTACAGAAAAGAGGCATCATTTTTGGTCTCTTACCTTCCACAATGCAACTCTCGGTGACGGACCGCTCTTCTCCACTTCTATGGTCATGCAGAATCGGTACACACATGCTTCCCAAACTTCAGAATATGACAGTGCTGCTATGGTTTCGCCGATAACTTCACAGCATGATATAAAAAACAATATGCACAGGCTACTACTTGACTAGGCTACTTGCAAAAACATTGATCTAACAGTAGTCTGGTTCAAAATCCCCTGAGCTCTCTGTATCGCTCCCTCTTTCCCTCTCTCACTAGAAGTGGGAGGGTACTCTCAGTAGAATGGGTTCATGGATTGAATAGCCAAGTCAAGTTCAAAACCAAGAGAGCTCTTTTCGGTCCTTACAGTTTATCCTGAAAGTCAGACTTAAAATTGTAAATGTTAAAGTTTAATGTATTTTCGACAGAAGTAAATTTATTAGGTTTTGTGAAAAAAGCAAAAAGACAAAATCCGCAACAGTCATACTCCCACCTCACAATATTACACCCTAGTCATATTACTTTATTTTTTATAGGAAATCAACACCAACAGTATGATTGTTTTTTGTGCGCAAGTTTTACATTGCTGTAGTATAGAGCGGCTTTTATTTTGAAGACAGAAAAGTAATTTCCTGTTCCGACCGCTACATTGAAAGTACAAAAAAGTTTTTGTTCTCCTGTGGATTCCTGCCCTTGAATTAACCATACAGGGTATAAATGATGATACCAGCCACCACTAACCGGGCTGAAACGTGTTTGTGCGTTTACAGGTGGTGAAAATGTTCATTGGCGTTTTGAAACAGAGCGCCGCATGGAGGCTATTTTAAAAAACCTTGAGAGTACGTCGGAGTTACTGGCCATTTCTGAGACTGAGTGTGTGAAGCAGTGGAATGAAGGCACAGTCAAAAAAGCTTTCCAATGGAGCGACTACTGTGAGCACATCTTCAACCGTTTCAACGCAAACCCAACCATTAGAACTGCGATAGAAAACAAATTGCGACACACCAACGACCATCTACGAAAAACCTTTTTGGAGCACCGGGATTTGTCTTTTACCGACCTGGGTCGGTGTAGAGATGTGTTGATGGTGAGATTGTTGAAGAACCCCGCGTGCCCACCTTCTGTTATAAATGCTCTTTTTGGAAGTTGTAAACCAGACGACGGAAGTGGAGACGGTCTAGTGTTTCTGGGCTTCTCTGACCTTCCAGGGTCAATTTCGCGTAAGTTAGCAGGTGAAATGTTATGTGCCACTGACCTGAATTTGGGACCCAAGGGTGGTCTATGTATTAAAGCCCTGGTGAAGGGTTCCATCTTACGTGAATACATACAAAAACTTATCTCCAACACAGACAGTGAAAGCCTTGTCAAAAGACTACTGGATTCTATTTACCAATCTAACCGTGATGTGGACAGTTCTTCAGAAATTATTGCAGGTGCTCTTCTTTCCTCTGAAGACAGGATGGCTCCTGATGTCACCAGAAATCTTATTTTCGCCTGGCTGGAGTCTCACCCAAACACACTGATGAGCATGTGCCAGGTGTTGCCAGTATTGACTTTGACAGAACTCGCACAGCAATCAGAGCAGTTTCGACTGGCATACGTGGACATACTAAAAAACTGGGCCTCAGCGCTGACGTATGATGTGACTGAAGGTGAATGGATCCTGAGTGAAGAAAATGGTGTGACATTTCCAACACTCACAGAGCACTTCAGATTTTTAGTGGCAAGAGGAGATCAGCTAGAAGCGCATACCATGAGAGAGTTGTGTGAGCTAAAAGAGGGTGATGGTGGCTTTGAGGAGAGGGGCCTTAGTGTGTGGGGAGATATTCTCTCTGAGTTGAGCACAATTCACAGTCTCCAGAGCACACTACACTCATAAGAACTGCCATAAAAACCTCTAAAGATCGCAGCCTTTTTTCTGGCTGGTAATGTAAATCAAATCCAATGAATCACCTTTGATTTGTACTGCCATTTTACTCAATACACAGTTGTATAGTTTCTTATGAAAAGTTCATATATCAGATGCTTTGTGGGAAAATAAAGTGCCTGTTTTTTTTTAATTTGGGGTGTTTTTTTAAGCTCCAGGAGATAGGGGGCAATGGTGCTCTTTTACTTCCTTCCTGGGAGCCCCAGAGACAGTAATGAATAGGCTCATTGGACTTGATAAGTTTGCAGTCAGGGATGCATTCTGGGCTGAAAGTGTTGCCTGCTGGTTAGAATTTGTGTCAGAATGTGTGTGAGGATTGTGGGTACCCTGGTCTGTAACAGAAATGCAGCATCAAAATGCGTGACAACAAAACGAAACACCTGGCAGTTAATTTTTAGAGTCTGTTTATTATGCTACATTTTATTTACAGTTTGAAAAAATAAATGATTGCTATTGCCAGTTTAACACTGCGAAGCAATGTCTGCCAACATGAGCTAAGTAAACAACTAATTAGAAAACTGCTGATGAAAACTGCCTGATTCCAGATTCTCCAGACATCCCGCACATGTGCAGAACGGATAGTGTGGACATGGATCGTGTACCGACAAGGATATCATCAAAATGCGACCATGTCTTATGACCTGAAAACTTTCAAGAGCAAGATGCTTGTAGACAAATCTTATACTGTAGACCTTTGCAGTTGCTTCCACACAACTGTGAGGTGCTAGCTAACGCAACTTTGCCCTGGTTGGTTTAAAGTTGACTGACGTCTGTGCAGGTGCATTCTCTGGCGCTCCCCCACTGAACTTTTAATCTTAAATGTACATTATTTAGATCCAATTTAAAGACATACCATTTCTCTCTATTTTTAGCTTGTTCTGAGGCTTTTATCTGGTCAAGCCCACACTTTTATTTATTTATTTGTTAGGCGGCAGGAGGGTCCATCTATATGGCTTGGTTTCCATGCAGAGGGGGGGTTTGTGTTTCTCAACGGGTCTACAAAATAAGGCTAAGAGTATAACCATAGACTATATGAGTATAACCTCTCTGGTTGTTAAGGTGGCTAGGCTCACCTGGTGCCTCCACTGTGCCTCAAATTACCCACAATTATTGGTGCATATTTTTTTACTCTACAGTAAGTAGACTACTATATTAGTTTGAAATATTTCCGCCATTTAACAGTAAAATGGTCTGACACATGTACAAAACCCCTATATTTGTTTGGTTGATAACTCCCTTGTCCCATTTTGAGATGTCAGCCTTTGTTTTCAGTTATGCAACACTTGCAGGTTAAGTTCATCTTCAACACTGGTCTGCCTTGAGCATAGCGGGTCTAATTTACACTCACTGACTGTTGGCCATGTTAAGACCAGCATTATGAGCCGCAGGAGAACACTCACTATTAGGATCTAACTGACCTTTGACCTTACCAGTGGTGAAGAAGGCCTTCATCCCAGTAAGAAGGTCCCAATTATTTCTATTTTGTCTAGTATGTTTTTTCATGTATGTCTCCATGATTATTATCACATTAACCTAGTCTCTCACATGTTTGACTTAAGGGACCTTGTTGTTTAAAACAATGTTACTCCTAAATAATGTTCACTTGTAATTAATAGTGTTCTGAAGGAATACCATACAAGGGGAATGGTATTCCTGTATAAGTCCTGATAAATGTGTGAGAGTAACTACATCCACACTATTTAATTAGTATGGCCACCATTACTAATTTACCATCTCTAAAGGTTCCTGAAATTCTAGGTAAACTTTGGAGGTAGTCAGCAAAATATGGTTGCCGCATTTTAGACAAATAGTCTTTTAAAAACAGTCCCTAACAGGTTTTTCAGTCACTACCTCTGGATAGACTGGTAATGACTATAGCATCTATTTATAATCTAATAAAAAACAATCCATAAGAACAGGTCATTTAGTGGATACTGATTGGTGTATATTACACTGTTTCAGTTGTGTAGATAAATAGCACTTTGTTCTTATGCTATGGTATATCAGTATTGTAAGGATATTAACACACCAGATAGTAATTAACGTGTGATTCCCATCCAAAGTTGAGTGTGGAAGATGGGAAGATATGGACGAACGCCAATACAGGGAAACTGATCCGCTTAATGCATCCTTAACTTGGGTGCCTTTTATACTTTTACATTTATGGAGGTACACCGTCATGCTGAATCAATAAAATCCTATCAGTTATTTTTGTTTGTACTCACCATTAATTTAAGAAATTACCTAACCATGAACTCACAGACTGACACAAGTCCTCACCCTGGCAACTGGCATTCATCTAGTCATGATCCTGACTCGTTACCATTCCCAGTAAGCCTTCCATGCTACAGAAACTACACATTCATCACCGGATGAAGATATTACCCAGTCAGCCAGCAGCATGACAGATGGTGGCATCCGCATTGCCCAGGCAACCACAGCCAATGAGATCTCATCTTAAATTGAAAGTAAGGGCTCAGGCAGTGTTGTGCTCCACCCAAATTGGTCCCTGGAGAAAAAAAGGAGAAATGCAGCTGATGGTGCCTGCGTTGGGCTGTCAGCACTGCAACAGGGGTGTGTGTGTGTGTGTGTGCGTGCACGTGCACGTGCAAGCTGGGGGGTGGGGGTCCCCTCCAAGGTTACCCGAGGGGTAATAATTTATCAGCTTGTCTTCTGCTGTTAACAGACATGGTTGGGACACATTACACCCCTGCTTAAAATTATCCTGTTATCCCTCCCTGTAGATATCAGTAAAGGGTTTGTTGATACAAACACTTAAGATAAAAGATAAAATAATTCACTTACTCCTGACTTGATTCCAATTAAAGAAATGTATGCAGATATTAACCTTTCTTTAGCAAACGCAAGCAAACTACCTGTAATTGACATTTAATTGCAAGTAAATACATTTGAAAAGGTGATTCTGCCACGGTATTGTTATACAGTATGTAAATTATGATTATCAAATTATTACTTTATAAAATGCAAGGCTTTGAAAATATATACAGCACATGAATTTACACGTTTCTATACAAACGACATAAGTGGATTGCATGGCTGTATCTTCATCTCTGCCTTCATCCTGCTTTTTCCCTATTTTCTGACTCTCACTCTTTCTTTTGGCCCTCATCTCCTTGGAAACCATGGAAACGAGTCTCCTGTGAGATGTGGGGAGGCATCAAAGCTGTTAGCAAAGCCAACACAGACACGCGCACACGCGCACACACACACACACACATACGCAAACATACACAAGCACACACACAGCCACACACATGCGCACAGGGTCAGTGCTTAAAAAGAGGCAGATAGATAAAGTGGCGCATGCCTTTATCTCCCACATCATCCTGTCCTGCACAGAACATACATCTCATAATAGTGGGAAATCTTCAGGGGAGAAAGGCATATCCTGACACCATCTTGTGTCTTATCTCCTCTCAATACTTTTTAGCTGTTTTTACATGTCTACCAGTGAAGACAATACATACACACCAACTGCCCACTATACATCATGTTATCCACTACTGAGACTCCATGTGTTTCTGAGTATTCTGACAGCTGTTTGGCTCAACATGGTTTGGAGTTTTTCCAAGTCTTTTCTTTACCCCCCACACCCTGCTTCGTTCTAGTCTCTTTCTCTCTTCCTCTATCAACACTTCTGTTGTCCAAGCTGTTTCTCGAGCAACATACCACTCTCACTTTGTTTTTGCACCCCTTATTACACCTCTCCTCTGGTAGGTAGTGTTAGACACCTGTTTGGGAAATATTCTGTTTCCTAATATTCTAGTTTAAACTGAAGAACCAATGCTGGATTGTCTTATAGACTTTATACACATATCTTCACTTACTAAACCACTTAACATTTTCTGTTAGAAAATAAACATAATTAGTAGTTTACTACTTGCCATTATTAACACCTTTCCGTTGTAGTCCAGGCATCAACAACAGACGCACAATTGATTTTTTTTATACAACACAAAGTTAAAATGATGTGAAGGCTAGGGCTGACCTAGCAGCCCTTTGTTTTCTGAATCACGACGTTAATTCTTGAATCAGCTCAGCTGCAAGGAGCATGTGGCGGCAACGCCAGGATGTCCACAAATGAGAAGCACATTTGGAGGCGGGGCTTCAATTACCCTCTACCAGCAGAGAGCGCAGAGGTGCGAAAACATCTCACTCAATCTACCCGCGCACCTGACTGCAACGCGGCCGCTCAAAAAACACTAGCAACAGCAACACGCTTCGTTTAGCAGCTGACACGGAGCAGACAGCCAAGCGGCGACAGCATGCGAGGCTGCGAGTGCAGGGTGTGTGTAGTGTACTGTATGCCCTACGTGTGGGAGGCTGGTGAAGTGGAAAAAAATCAACCCTGCAGACGCTGCAGTCACGACTCGAGTTGAGGTGTAACAGTTAGCCAACACTACAGTGTGTGTGTGACAAGACTGTGACAACAGATACAATTAACGTGCGACAATCCCTATCTGTTGTAAAGTTTTACAAGAGATTTTTTTAAGAACTGGATTTTGTCCTATTGTACTCACACAGCAATGCTGGTAAATGGAAACTTAAATATTGTCTACTGTTGTGAAATTAATTTCCCACTTTTTTGAAAAAACATTTACCACTTTCTTGATATTTTCCAATTTTACTTTTGTCTCATAATCATAATTATCCTGTTATTATGATGCTAACTCCTAACTGACTGGGTCAAAAGGAGGATACTGATTGTTTCACCTCACACTGCATTAGATCAGTGGTCTGTGTGTGTGTGTGTGTGTGTGTGTGTGTGTGTGTGTGTGTGTGTGTGTGTGTGGCCTCTCGTCTGCTCACAGTCATGTGAGTTCATGCTCATTAACACTGAGTCTGGGAGGTTGGCAAGCAACTACAGATTACTCTTTGCCACCTCACAGCCCTCACACCCTCAGACAGCGTCACCCTGGAGAGCCGAGGAGAAGGCGAGGAAACAGGAAGAAGAGAGTACTGAAAAAAAAGAGTGATGGGAAAAGAGTGGAAGAGATGGGGCATGCAAGCCTGGGCTGTAAGTGTTTGTCTCATGAATACACACAGATATATTTCTCAGATTTTTTTTGTGTTGCTACTCTCTCTCTCTCTCTTTCAGCACCAGTTGCTTTGTTCTTGGCTGAATCCAGACTGTATAATGAGCTCTCACAAATCATACATTTCACTGCAGAAGGACACCACAAACAAATGCATGTGTCCTTATTTTTTTTTAAATGGTAAATGTACTATTCAGTAAACAGTTGTAAATACTATTATTCACTGATTCTCACTATTCCCATTCTCCTAAAGTATATGAAACTAAGTGTCAATATACATAGCATATTCCCTTTTTAATTTGAGAAGATTTTTTTTATTTGTTCTTTCTAGGTCTACAATTTATTGTGTGTGTGTGTGTGCGTGAGTGTGTGTGACTGCTTGAGCAGTATTCATCTTAGGCCCCTGCCACCAGTCCCATACACCCATCTGGCATAGGTCAACACCAAATAGACCCCCCCCCCCCCTCCATTGGGAAATGAATCCCCTGTTTAGCATGTGCCTCCGAGCTCTGTGCCCCCCCCCCCCTCCCCACCCCCCCACCCTCAAGCCCTCATCCACCCTCCACCACCCTGCAGGGGATCACTGTCAGACAGGGAGATTAGGGGGGCCCATGCAGCACCTGAGCCCTGCAGCACAAAAGACCCCCCGCCCCCCCCAATACACACACGCATACATGCACACACACACACACTTCGCACACAGAGGCCCTTCTCACACCCAACACACTCTCATTGCCAGCTTCATCTCTCTCATGTCTTTCGCATCTCTCGTGTCTCCTATTATACTTGAATGCTCACGTAAGTTGTTTTTGATGTTGCCCTTTTTTGTGGGATTTTTTTTTTGGTGCTGAGAATGTGAAAGTGCACAGATGGCAACAGGCAAGCAATATATCTGGCTTTGAAGACAAAATTCTGATTTTGTATTGCCACGGTAAGGGCTACCTCAAGGTTAAAGGGTCTTTTATTCCAAGACAAAACAATGCAGCCTGCATAGAGTCTGTTTGCATAGTTACCAATATGAATACAGTGAGTAAGAGTCCAAGAAAAAAACTACTTGTTTTTGAAGATGACAGCAGAGACAGGTAGAGAGAGAGAGAAAGAGAGAGAGAAAGACATAGAAAGAGATAGAGAGAGAAAGAGAGAGAGAGACAGGAAGGGGAGAGACAAAGAGAAAGCAGGAGATGTGGTTGGCAAAATGCCTACGGGAAATAAACTGCTTGAACCCCCCGAAGCCTGGGAAAAAGAAGAAAAATGAGGATGAGGAACGAAAATAAAAGTGCTGTGTCAGTCTCCAACAATCTGCTGCTATTGCAGCATGAGAGCTATTTTTGGAATTGAAGTCAAAGAGAGAGAGAGATGGAGAGATAGAGAGAAAGATATATAAAAAGAGAGAGATCTATGTTTGGTAGGGGAGGAGGAAAAATGTTTCATAAAAATAAAGCATCCCTGATCACCATCTCGGCTGAAGAAGGGGAGGGATGTAGTTGGTACAGCTCTTAGATCCGCCCTGGAATCCGCCACCCATCTGCACTCATCCTTGCCCATGAATGAGGCTGGCGGACTAGCTGGCTGGTTGGCTGGCTGGAGGTTCGATATTGTTTGCGAGCCAAAGGTAATGAAGTTCTTTGTGTGAGAGCAGAGAGGCATATTGTGGAGTGGGGGGGCATATTGCATTTCAGTGCCTGAGGGCAGTACAGCACTCCGGAGCTGTAATTTAAACACTAATTACATCAGTATTTCCTCAGTGGCTGGGCAGTAATCATCAGAGCCATCAGCAGCCAGTCAAGAAACACAGAGATGATGGAGATCGGCTTGTAGCCTGTCGGTGCGAGGGGAGGCCTTACCTTGCCTTGCCTCATCTCACCTCACCTGCTGTGGGATGTCATGTATTGTTGAGACACCCAATACCTCTGACACCAATCAAAGTACCATTGAATATACATGAGATGGCGGCTTTTGCCCTTGAACTGAAACAGTTCTCTGATCCCCTCACAACAACCTTGTGTCTGTATTATTGAGGATGCATTGCAGTAGCTTTTTGCTGAATGATGCAATGTCAGGTTAAGATAATGTTGTAGGCTTGTGTTCTGATCTTTCTTTAGGACAAATGTATTTTAATTATAACTAAAGGCCACAACGTGAGTAAATAGAATATGTTAACAACATATTCTATTGTTGAAGAGCCTCCTGCCAGCTTTTTACTTCTTCCACTAATGTGTGTGTGTGTGTGTTGGGGGCTGTACTGAGATGGCGTGATGATGTATGTCTGTGACTGAGCACGTGTCTTGTGAAGAGGGATTGATTTGGGAGTGTCTATTGGATAATTATATGAGGACCTGGTCCCAAAGGAATGGTGCCCTTGCTGTCATTAAATTGTAATTCCAGATCTGGACCATTGGAGCACAATCTACCCTAGTCCCAAGAGATGCCTAGAACACCTGCCCCCACCCACCCCATTTACAAACACACATGCACATGCACGCACGCGTGTACGCGCACACACACACAAAGCCCTTTTTGTTTTAAGCACACACAACAGAATTCTCCTATGCATATTAGCATACCTTCATATGTGGGTCAAGTAACATGATCCACCACGTATACTTCACTCTCAAATATTGTATCCCAACATGTCTGTCTGCATTGCAAGCATGGCTGCTTCGGTTCAGCGCCACCGCAGCAGGGTGACGGGTGTCATGAGGGCAATTGGCGTGACCAGCGTGGTTGGTTAGCTGTAGGAAAACACGTCTTGCTTGACTGGTGGAAGGATTAAGTGCTGTGTTTGATTACAGACGCGACAGAGGGGAGAGGCTGGCAAGACCATTAGTGCTGCCCGTTGCTGCCTCGTGACTAGTATGTAAACGCGGCCGTGCCCACGTTATATATCTAGCCGATATGTACGTGTGAAATAAAACCCAAATTACACTCTGCAGAGGCAAATGGGATTTATCTACAGAACCAGCCTCGTGTACCGCCACTAAGAGGGCAATAAATGATCATTAATGCTGCAAAATCAGGGACATTTACATAAGAAAATGGACAGAAGGACACACTTACACACACATACATACACATACATACACTTCCACACCTAGGCCTGCAAGTACACACACTCCACTAAGGATGCTCAGCACTTCTCTTAAGGTGTGAAGGAGTATTGATCATTCATTTATTTAAATTTAACTCAACAGTAGTAATTTGTCTTTTTTTTCCCTGGGTGTTGTTGTCACCTGCAACAGGGTCAATAGCACTAGTGGGATACGGCTGATGAGGAGAGAGGATATCGACCCAGGCACTTCCTGTGTGGCCAGGAGAAGAGAAAGGTAGGAGTTCACACAAAAGCTCTCACCGTGTGTGTGCACACATACTCGGGAGGTGTTTTATAGCATAATTCAGCAGTTATGTAGTTAAGTTATGATGCTGTGGTTAGATTTATGAACATGATGCTCTTATAGTAGTCTGGCACTTTAGCACTGAAGGAGAGAAAGAGGTGTGTAAGTTTGTGTGCATGCATGCACATGCAAGTGCATGTGGGTTTAAATCCCTCTGTGAGTGTGTCTGTGTTCAGGTGTCTGTATCTGTCTGTATTGTGTATAATACCCATGTGAGATGTCTGGTTACTTTCTATATCACAGCTATTAGCTGAGCCTGAAGTGAGCACAATGCTCTTGGCACTTGGGCATTGGGTTTCTAATGAGATGTCCAGGAACTAGGAGGAGAAAGGGGGGGTGGGAGGAAGGGAGAAAGAAAGGAAGGAGAGGAAGTAAAAAGGGAGGAGGGGGTGAAAGGAGATGGCTTAAAGAGAACTCATCAGCTGAGGTGAGAAAGGACCCATTAAAAATTATGAGATGATGTAAATTGCTTTGTAGACTAAATACTGTTGGAGGCGTGACAAGGTGTGTAGGCATGGGACACCAGCAATGGTCAAAATGTTATCCTGTGCCAAACACAAAAGAGATAAAAGAAAAATAGGATTTCAAGTGTGTGGACCCATCTTATTGGATTTAATTGTCACTTTTTGTCCTGCTGCTGGGATGTGCACAAAGATTTTTGTAATGACTATCCTTTTATGGATGTGTCACTGTCATGCTGGATGGCTAAGGTGTTTTTCATGGCACTGAGGATACATGTTGGCCAAACAGGGTGGTTCTGAATGAAGCTCCCATCTGCTGAAAGAGCATGCTGCTTTGGCTGTATTGGTTTTTGTGCCAAGTGAGATCATGCTGCTGTTATGCAATTTGCAAAGCTGTGCTGTTTGCCATGTGATCTAAAAATCTGTTTTTTTTCCTCAGTAAAGTAATGAGCTGTTTTGTTTCCTATGTGGTCTCAGCAATTGCTGTTTCCTGTTTTTGTTTACATAATTTTGAGAAAATAATTAGTGTTTGGCCACAGTGAGGTAATATGGCATAAAGTCTACACACTCCATCTACCACACCTACAACAGGGTGATTTTTATACACCAATAGACATGATGGAATCATTACTATGAGAAATGATAAGACTCAGACTGACTGCTGGTTTGCATTCTTTTATATATAAAATGATAGGTTGAGCATTTATTTATACAGTAAAACACTTTCTGACATTAACAAACCTCTTCATTAGACACAATATCAATAACTTGTGCTGTTCAATAATACACTTTTTTCAAGCTGAGGCAAGAAACCAGGAATGTATCATTTAGATCAAATCAAAATTTCTGTGCAAATCCGAATACAGACATATGGAAAGTTGTACATTCACATCACGTCCCAGTCAGACTGAAATCAATTCAAATTTTGGTGAGTCTATGATTTAGCATTCTCCACAGAGGAGCAATACATGTACAAAAAAACATTCTCCTATTTTCCAACATCAACAAGAGGTATTCTCCCCCTCCCAAAAAACACACCTCCCACCCCACCCAGACAAAAAAATGCCCAAATTCATGGCTCAGAAATCCCCAGCGGGATAATGCAATGCTGTCCCTGGATGTAAAGCAGCCCTAGCTATTGACCCCCCCCCCTAAAGATTATTTTTTCATCACATGACTTCAAAACAATTACTGTGACATCTGCCATTACCATGTTACACAACAATAGGGACCAGCAACCTTAATCATTGATTTATTGCATCTCGTATGAAAACAATAAGCTTCCCAAAACAAGCATAGTTTGCCAACCACCACAGACGTACACAGATGGGAAACTGGTGTCATACATGTAGTCTCTGTGAATATTTGTTAGATGTAAAGCCCAAAAAATGTCCCTATGGCAAAAGTCCAACACTGTAAATTGTTAAAAAAAATAAAAATAAAGACAAGAAAGCAATCCAATGGATACCTGTTTGGGATTTTGGCAAGATACAGTTGACACTTTAGAGGTTTCTTTCTAAGAAGAAGCACGTTTAATCCCAAAATCCCAGTTGTACCTCCGACCAAAGACACAACAAACAGAACTGCACGTCATGCCCACAAGACTCAGTCCATGGCAAAATGGCCGTAGTAAGGATAACAAGAAGCACACAGATCACCAGCCCCACATCACGACAGTCTCACACAAACACTAAATATGCATGTAAAAACACAACTTTTACAAATCGGATATTTCTTTTTTTTTCCTTCATGGTTTGATACCTATAGAATATTCATCAGTGCATTCAAAGTTAATCTTTAAAAACATTGTTACAGATGGTGATGCTGATGCCTCAGACGTACAGTACAAATGATATGAACATGGCACTCGATGCAGGTCTCTCTCCAACTACCAAGTTTGTGAAGGAACCCATCTAGATTTCTAGCTAGATTTGTGGAAGAAGGTAATCAAATTCTGTAAAGGTTATCTACCTCTGTGAGAAATCAGGTTGAAAAATCATGATTTTAATTAACATCTCTGATTGAAGTTGTGAATATTGTGTCTTTTGTCTTCAAGTGCAAAAACAGAGCTGACAGAAACCACTGTCAGGGACTGATGTAGATGTCTGTTTTTGAAATAAGTGCATATCACTAAGTCTTATGAAACTACAGTACTACCTGGTGAACAGGTCAATTGAAGACCATGGAATTCACCTGTGTGATTTCTTTAGTGGTTTCTACCTCAAGGAAAACGACATAGATGGAATGACAAATGTATCACAATTCAGACACGTTTGCACCAAAAATGTTAAAATATAACTTTACATTTAGGACCTTTTTTTATTCATAGTACATATCATATCTTAAATATAACAGGTTTAATATGTAATTTTGATTGCGCAAACCACAATAGACTTTCTGTTAAATAGATTTTCTGTTAAAGAACACTCATTTAGTTAAGACTATATGCATTTTCTAAATGCCTTGCTGTAGCTCCCTTTTTTTCTTTTTTTCCCCCCCAATATGGAATACAACCTATAGTAGTTCCAGCCCTGGACTCTGTCACTTGCTTCTAATCACTGTCTCTTTCCTTGTAGAGAGAGAACAGTTTTCATATTGGCTATCATCCATTGTCAAAGTAAAGTTCATAAAGAAAGAAAGTACTTCTACAACGACTTTACATCGCCCGTGACTGAATCAGGGGTTGTGATTCTGTGTAAGACTGGTTTCTTTGCAAAGACATTTTTATAGCACTACTATGAGTTATGTACATA
This sequence comes from Setipinna tenuifilis, assembly GCA_030347295.1. Taxonomy (NCBI): domain Eukaryota; kingdom Metazoa; phylum Chordata; class Actinopteri; order Clupeiformes; family Engraulidae; genus Setipinna; species Setipinna tenuifilis. Next base: position 9,378,017 of record CM059268.1, on the reverse strand, counting down.
ATCTTTAGTCAATAAAATTTGTGCCTATTATATTTTTTAGTCTTTATATATGTATGTTATATACCTTGCTGTTCCATATTATTTTAATATTTTAAATTCTTTCTCTTACTTAAATGTATGCTTTATATCTCAACTTTAAAATTATAATCTCTTCCTCTGAGTGGCTCACCCAAAGAATGAAAATGGTAATATATTGTGTGTATGTGCACGTGTGCGCACGCACGTAGTATTTGCCCTGTACTGTGTTTCTTATTGTGCTCTAGGAGTAGTCTTGGTCCTGCTGGCCGCTGTAGGCCTGCTGCTGCGTGGCTCCCTCCTGGATGTACTCCTCCGTGGTGTCCCAGCTCTGCACCCAGCCGGTGTTGACCTGTGTGGTGGCGCCGTAGCTCTTGGCCCCGCCCCCGGCCGCCATGCCCTGTGCCCCCATCGGCATGTGGCTGAGCGTGATGTCACCCGTCTCCTCGGCCAGCTCGTCCTCGTCGATGAAGCCGCACTTCTCGTCGCTCAGCTCCTCGGGGTCGGCCCACGCCTGCTTTTCGCCCGAAGCGAAGATCCCGTAGAAGATCACGCCCCCGTAGTGCACCAGCGACGCGATCAGGAAGACGTACTGCCACTCCTCTCGGGTCTGAGGAGAGAGAGGGGAGAACACACACACATGCACACACACACACAAACACACACACACACATGCACACACACACACAAACACACACACACACAAATACACACACGCACACACACACACACACACACGCACGCACACAATAGTACAAAGCAATCAGACACTTTCAATGCATGTGTAGTGAACATATCATTGTAAATGTATAGTATCTCACACATGATAATATGCTACAAAAACAAGCCAGCATTTCTGAATGTTTACATTGTACGTTAAATTATTTATATTTGTGTATAAATAGATGTTAAATAAAGATGTATATTGAGAGCATGTACTGTGTATTGTAGAAAATGATTGAGGCTTGCTGAATGGGCTTCTCTGTATGAATGGTACAGTGGTGAAGGACAGGTCAAATAGGTGACCTTACGCACCTTATTTTTGGTCATGGCACCCACGATGAGGGGGCACACCATGCCTGACAGGGTGCCCACGCCATTGGAGATGCCCATGAGAATACTGGCGTACCTGGGCGCAATATCCAGGTGGTTCACATTAAACCCTGAGGGACGAGAATGGATAAACCACTCAGTTACATGAATATATTTTGTGGTGAGTAGTGGAGGTAATGTCAAAATACACACCAAACAGGGTCACACTTTATTTGGATAGTCCCATAGATGGTTGTGTAGACTATCTACAAATGCTGAGACTATTCATAAGCTTGTTAAGGTTAAGGTTATGGGTTGGGATTGATCTAGGTCAAGTAAGTAAATAAAAAACGAAATTGAGACTTTCGTCTTCTAATTATGCAGTGTGCAAAACTCTTCATTTACCTCAAATTTACTTTTGAGCCTCATATGACAATGAGAAGATTTTGTCATTTAACAATAACACTTGTGGGTGTAACTTCCTATGCCTGGGCATATAATTTAATAACCTTCACATCAAGCTGCATTTAGGTTGATGGCTTTTCCCACCCTGTGTGAAGAAGCAGCTCCAGGTTCCTCTCTCACCTGATATTGCAAAGCCGCTGAAACCAACAGCCAGTACCAGGAAGGAGATGGCCACACCCTTACTGTGGGAGAAGCCAACGATAAGCAGCAGAGTTGCCTCCATCCCAAAGCCTGCAGTGGGGAACAGTCAGAATGGTGTAGTAGAGACTTCATTGTCCCGTAAGGATGATATTTTTCACGTCACTTCATATTGCAAAGATGCAATGTGTTAAAGCAACTTAAGCGTGTCACAACAATTGATTGATTTATCTGTGATGTGCAGCCTTATGACCAGCTAAACCTGAGTAGTGAACACTTAACATATTGTTGCTCCTGCATAGTGGTAATTTCCATGGCCTGACTCTTTAAACTATGCCAAATACAAATGTCACATCATGAATAGTGCCCTGTGAAAATGACAGAGAGCTGGCTTGCCAAAAAAATACTGTGACAGTCATAAAAACATTTGTACATGTGACTACAGCACTGATTGAGGATTTAACAAGCCTAGTAGTTACATACTTTACAAATGGTGTACTGTGGTATGAAAATCCTTGGATATTTTGTTGACAATTTGTATTTTGTTGACTATTTGTATATTCCTTGTTCCTCATACCTCCACAGTTCATGATCTTCCTGACGTTGGTGGTGGACATGATGTTTTTACTTCGCAGGAAGTCGGCCAACTGCCCCCCGATTGGCACAATAATAGTCATTACCAGGTGAGGTAAAGCCGAGACCATACCGACCTAAATGCAGTGGGGAGAAAGACAGATAGGAGAGAATTCATATGGAGTATACCTAATGAGAAAAGCGGTGGGTCCCTTGGGGAAAACCAGCGAATAGGTTCAGCTGCAGGCATTCAACCCCTTTTTTATGATCCACAATCTTGGCTTGATTAAAAACTCTGCCCTACAACTGTACGGATACAGAGAACATATTCAGGAGTTATTGGGACAGTGAGAGAGAAAGTGTAAATGGTGTAGTACTAAATCCACCGCCTTTTCACATTGTGTCAGCAGTGAATGTGCAAGAGAATGTGCAATTGTATTATATATGTGTACAAATGTAGAGGGCAGCTGTGGCCTAGACCAACTTCCTAGGATCCTAGGTTAGGAAGTTGGCCTTAGGGTCACAGGTTCAAATTCTGTACCAATAGAAAAAATGTGAGTGGGGGAATGAATGACTAGCACTCTCTTGCACCCTTGTCCACAGCTGATGTGCCCTTAAGCAAGGCATCTAACCCCATGTTACTCCTTTGGTGACTGTCCCTGTACCTAATTCAGTGTAAGTCCCTCTGGATAAGAGTGTCAGCTAAATGTAATGTAATTTAAATTTATTTGTCTGATATGCAATATATCTACCTGAGAATTTCAATCTTTTCCAAGCCTTAGAGCTAAACAGAATTGAAAAAGAAGAAGGTGGTGTCAATAATATCAATTATTAATGTTTTACATGTTTTATGAGATCATTGTAGTCTTTTGTCTTTATCTTCTTATGTTTCACTTTTAAACCTTTTAACCTGTTTTTTCAGCCATTTTCTGTATACTGTGAAGTACTTTGGTTTTAAAAATGCTATGCAAATTAAACGTACTTACTTTCTTACTTTTTGCTTACTACAAAAACAGAGAATATGGCACTTTGGTGTCATCTTATCACAGTGTAATCTTACTGTATTATAGAAAAATGGTGAGTATCTTGATTTTAATGCTTCTTCTATTTCCTTGTCAGTGGTGGGACAAAATCCATAGAGTGTGTAATTTTGGGAGTTCTAAATGCTGTCTTGTCACCAGCTATGCAGTTTTATATTTCTCTTTTATTTGCTATTCCAACCAATTATCCACCATAGTTATGTTTCTTTGCCATTGGTTTTTTGCTTGCTGGGGGTGTTTTCTTGCTTACTGTATACATTTTCTTTCTCTTTCTTTGGGAATACACACCAAAATGCCATGTCGGCCATCCTGAAGGGCGAATAAGAACCTAGATTTTTTATAGAATATAGAATGGCTACCTATATGTTTATTAATAAGAAATATATATCTCAACATCTACACACTTCAGTGCTTCTATTATATTTCAGTCAAGTTTTATTCCAGAATGCTATTACCAGAAGTTCTCTAAAAATTTTGTTGTGAAAAAAAGAAAAAGCAGACACTTAAGTAGAAATTTAGATGATTTGAAATGTCCTCTAAAATGCAAATGCTTGGACATCAACCTCAACCATACTTTTTCCTAGTGTCTCTTACACAGGCTGACTCATACTCATGATTAAACATGATTTTAGGCATAGCATCACATCTGCCACAGCACCAACCAACCCTAACTCTAATCTACTCATTGCTGTCATCTCCTGACCTGTCTTGCCACCAGCCTGAGGCCTCAGCTCTGCTCCAATCTGAGGAATCAATCTCGTCTCTGAAACAAAGCCTTCATGCACCTTCAATTCATCTCACCTTCCTCGCAGTAGCAGTCAACAATCAATACCCATGTCAGGATTTATTCGCAGCCCTCGCTCTGTCCCAACCAACCCCTATCACAGGCCAGAGAAGCAGAGGCAGTGTGTAATGTGGGAGTGTGAGATGTAGGCCATGACACAGTCAGAGCAGTCAGTCGCCCTGATGATTTAATCAGGACTGATGTTAGCAGACTGCCTTTGCCACGGCTGGTGTAACACATCCCCAAGTCAAACACAGACATTGCCGTACCCGACGGATATATTACAGGTTGGCTATTAGGTGGTCTGTCAGCCCAATGCCATTCTAGAGAAATAAGCACATTCAACCACCTACAGTGTTGATTGTGTATGCAAACTGACTGCATTAAACACGTTGGGTCTTTGGACAATTTCTGTTTCATATATTAAACTTGTTTTTCCATTAGTCAGGGCAAGACGCAATTAGTCATTTAGCTATGTGCCCAGTGTGTGTCTTTAAAGTGAGGGAAAATAGTGTGTAAAAAGAGCACAGATAACTGCCACTGCCCACAACACAAATAACAAAACAGAAGCTACTGAAGCCATGTCAAGAAAATGATAACACAGAAATTCACTGTGGTTAAGGCATTGAAGTAATGCAAGCAAGATTTTACATAATACCATTATTGTAGTCAGACAGTTATAGTGTGTAATGGATGGCAGTTAGATGGCAGCTTGGCATGAGAACGTTAGTAAACCGTCCTCCTGACACCTCAAAAGGATAGATACTGCTGTTGTCTACTACTGTGTTGACAAATCAGAACGTAGTAGCTGAGCAGCCGATCAACATCAGTACAATTCAGACCAAGCTTGACAAGAGACATAGAGACCACACCTTTTGGATCATCAATGGTCTAAGTATACCACAGAAATTAATGTTATAGACAGTGATGGTCCCCTTTAGAAGAAAAAAACAGATCAATGGAAACCAGACCATATTTTTTATTGAGAACAAATCTCACTAAGGCTAGCTGAACACTCCAATTAATTGATGTTAATTGGTGGATGAATGTGCCATGTATCAAATATGGGAATCATCTAACCTTGCTGATCTCGAACCCAAACACCTCCTCAAAGTAGGCCGGCTGACTGATGAGCAGCAGGTAGAAGGTCCAGCTGCGGCAGAAGTTGGCCACGATGATTGCATAGACAGGCATGGAGGTGAAGAACTTCCTCCAGGGAGTCTTAAATTTCTGCAGAAGAGAAGAAGAAATGGCCAAGATACTTAAACGAGACAAGGTTTTACTTCTTATTCATTCCAGGTTCATTTTTATGACATCTTTGTGGTAATAAAGATCTTTGTGGTTTAAAGAGGTTGTTTGTGATTCCAATCCAAGACATTTTTGTCTAATTAGACATCCTCATGGCCGTCCAGCTGTCTGTGCTCAAGAAAACTCACAGTCCTGTCTCTGTAAACAGGAAACAAATATAGTGTCTTAAACTTAGCCAACAACAACCTCAGCCAATCAACATGCTGTTTGACGAGGACAGAAGGAAGTGGATCCATTTGGTTGGCTAGCATGTATAAACAGCAGCAGCTATATCTTTCACCAGAATCGCAGACTGTATACCTTTAAACCTTTGTCTTACACCGGCCCACACAACCCCCCCACACTCTTTCTATTTTAAAAAACCTGGTGGTGGAGCTACACTGAGATGGTCTGAATCATGGATGTGATCATGTGTTCCTCTGATGAAAGTAAAAATGGGGTCTGTTCTTACATCGATGGGACCCATTAACATGGCGCTCTCGCCAATGCTCTCCTCAATGTAGGCGCGCTCCTCTGGAGTAATGGTGGGGTGGTCAGCCGGGCTCTCATACGACACCAGGATCCAGAACATGTACCACACAATGCCAAAACTGCCTGCAGGAGTAACACACACATACACACACACACACAATCACATAGCCAGTATTGGTTCTTCAGAGCGATAACGGGGCCAGTATTGGTTCTTCAGAGCGATGCCATGGAAGAATCTTTTCCAGTGCTTCAAAGAACCATCGAGGCAACAGTTATTTAAAGAACCATTTGATGCTGATATGACATAGCATAGCCCATTATGATTTGAGCCTCTGAAGAACCATTTCTAATGTGAAGAACCTTTTACATAAAGTAATGGTTCAACACACACTCTCCATGGAACCCTGCAGAGATTTAAAGAACTATTTAAGCACCTTTATTTTTTAGAGTGTGGACTAGATTGGAAGAAAAGGCCTCATGAATAACTTAATATACCAAAAGCTCAATCGAGAACCATTCGACCATGAGTCGTTCATTCTTTACCATGACTGAAAGGTTTGGAAAGATAATCAGAGAAGCAAACCAAAATAAAGCTACCCTGAAGACAACCTTGAGACGTTAATAGAAAATATGTAACTCAAACAGAGGTGGAAATCCTGGCTTTAGAAAGCAAAAACCCATGTGACATATTTGAGCCAACCATTTTCGTAACGAGCCGATTCTAATAAGCACAAATGATCAGACAGTGACATGTATATTCATAACACATTGTATATGGCATTGTGAAGTTAGACCAACGTAAAAAGATCCATGCAGCATGTTTGCTTTTTTTAAGTTGGTTTCTATGCTGCACTTTTCACTGTGTATGACTTGGGGTCACTGAATACTTCATCAATGCATTAACACTGTTTCTGCTAAAACATTCACATAGAGCTTGTTGATAATTGATAATCCAATCTTCACCCAGTAATGATGAAAGGGGCAAAATGATCATCCAATGAACTCACCATAAATGTAGAAGACAGAGGACCAGCCTGAGTACTGCACTAAGATACCGGCCAAAGGCATGGCAACCACTGCACCAGCATAGGAACCTGATGAAGTCAACAGGGAGCAGAGATTGTCAGGTTACAATTTTTATGGAGTTGTAATGTATAAATATCATATAAACAGCTGTCCAGCAGAAAGAGAAAGAACAGAAAATGAGACATTTGGCAAAATCATGACAATGGCCGGGTTTCCCAGTTAAGAATCTTCTTAAGGAGTTAAGAAGACTGTTAAGAAGAGGTCGGCTAAGACGAAACGTTAAGATAAGAATGTTTCCCAGATGCCTTCTTAACGCCCTTCTTAACGTGCGTCTTAAGATGCTTCTTAACTGGAGCACAATGAGCAATCGATCTCAGAGTGGCCGATTGGAGCGCACCGTCGGCATAGTAAAATGCTGCCAAACTGCTGCGCAGTTATCTCGCCCCTCCATCTCCGTGCCCATCATCCTTCCTCAGAGTTCGGGTAAGTGTTATATGCAGTAGGCCTACAGTATGTTTCTCCGCAATCTATATCATTCCAGTTGTGTGGTGTCACTTGTCCCTGGTTGTAGAGGCAATGTGTCCTGAGATTACACCTTATTCAACTTCGTTTCAGATATGCACTGCCGCTCGAGTTGCTTTAGCGTTCAACAAGCGGTCAAGGAGGAGTAACCTAAATGCTATAGAACATGCCTCAAATAAATATTAAATATTTATTTTAAAAAATTATAGCGGACATATTACGGAGGGGACTGCGGTACAACATTTCAAACACATGATACCATATAGATGACACATTTCCCCACAAATATTTAACATTTTATTGGTAGAAGGGGTGCGCGAAATAGCCTAGGAAAAAGGGGGAAAACACAATTGGACTATCCAACACATTGCATGACTATCTCCTTGCTTAGTGTCATGTTGCATTATCGGCCTAAGGTGGCGTTGTTTCCACTGTTCTCTCGCTAAGAAGGGTGTAAGAAGGCTCCAGACTCTTCTTAGAGATCCTTCTTAACGGCAGGTCTTCTTAGGCTAAGAAGCAATTTGGGAAACGCGGTTGCTTCTTACGGGAGGACCTAAGAAGGGTTTAAGAACGTTCTTAGCGCTAAGAACTTCTTAACTGCATCTGGGAAACCCGGCCAATAGCTGTCTGCCCAAACTGCTATTTGCAGTGGCAGATTTTTTTGTTTGAAGTTTTAACTTACCACAGAAAGAGGTGGTTGCCAGACGACTCCTCTCCAAAGGTGGAGCCCACTTACTCCAGATTCCATGACATGCAGGATAGGTCACACCCTAAAACCCAGACATTAGACTATGGTTACCATGCTGTGGCCACCATGGGGGCTCAAGAAGAAACACTAGTTCAGTAAAGACAGCAACACACACACAACACAAGATGGCTGCAATTTTCACTGCTGGGTCTGTGAGGAAAATTACAAACCCAAACCAGTAATTTCCTGGGTCTCCAGTGTGGCAGGGATTAATGTGACTCCGTGATTCAGACAAATCTAAGATGGCTTTCTGCTCAGCCACCAAAACAGTATTGTTCCCATTAAATCTTCATTAGTCACTAATTGGCACACAATCAGCCTTTGATAGGCACAAATAGCTGGGGCTTGGAAAGGAGCAGGTTTGAACAGCTAATGTTTAATTTGCAGTAATCAGCCCGTACTCATGGAGACGGAGCTGCCCGGTTTCTTCCATGAAAAATCAGTTGCCTTCCTTACATGGGAGCCTGACTCACCTCACACTTCCTGGAATAGAACAAACACGTCTGTTTTAAAGCTCTCCTCCTATCTTTGCGTCTTTGTCTTCCGTTTTCTTTCCTCTCCTCCTTTTAATGCGCTTTCTCGAGTGTGATATTGGGATTGGCAATATAACCTTGCTACTTCAGTTGTATACTATTCTTTATTTCTCACTCACTCCCTTCACTCGCAAGGTTAGTGCCTGAGTATATTCATTGAATTTTGAATTTTGTGTCTGGTATCTGCTGATCTTAATATGGTCTTTAGCAGTACAGTGGAGTTGTTTTCAGGCATTCATGTTTTAGGACTCATATTCTGGCGCAATAGAAAACATATAACAGGAGTTGACCATAAAATATGTAACATATCCTTTTGAAGTAGATAGCTGGGTACATCTAGCTGAATCTTATTATTCAATATTGAGGAAAAAAAGGGAATTGCAAAGGGGAAAAAAAGGGAAAAAAAATATTTTTTTTGACTGTAAAACACACACGCTGGCAAACGCGAACTGTTTTGAATGTTGGGATGTTTACTGTTGAATGTTTCCAGTTTACCTCTACCAGTCCTTGGAGAATTCTCACGAAAATGACGCAACCATAGTGCACACGAGCCGCAGAAGGGATGAACATATTGAGTGTTGACGTGAGGAAAATTGCGGCCCCAAAGACTCTGTAAGTAATGTAAAAGAAAACACGGTAAAGAAGCATACAGTAGATGGTGAAATGTTAGATAATGGATGTACATACAATACACAGTCAGTGGTTATTCATTGGATAGTTGCACATGGTTTATTTATAGCCTCAGAATTAAACAGTTAGGCCTATTTAGACCTATATTGAAATATCCTTCAATTTTAGCGCATAACATGTGGGGCCGTGTGGTGGTGTGGAGAACCGGTAGCTCAGTTTAATATGCAGAATCCTGCTGAGAAACGGAATAATAAACAGGCGAAATCTCATGGGGAATCATTAGCGCACACTAGAGATGAGGGATTTCCTACGTTATCGATGGGACTGGTGTGGACCGTAGAAACTAATCACTGCTTTTATTGGTGCTCTAAAACTAGACTAGAGAGAATTCAGACTGTTTGCTGCAGCAGAAAGAAGTGCCCATTCAAGTGTTCATATTTATTTATTTATTTGTTTGTTTGTTTTAGGCTGTATGCATACTAATAGAATATAGCATTATAGTAATATTAGTGTTGGCATAAAATAAGTGAATCCCACTCAGGAACAGGATGAAGACTAAAATTAGACATAAAAATAGCCTGTTCTTGCGATTTTGGCACGCTTCCCCAAAATGTAAAGCTGCCATGCTCATGCCCCCCTCTACAGGATTAGACACGCTTGTCCCCCGGGACCTCATTAACACGTGGAGACAAGCTCCACGCCCACCACGGCCCCATCGGTTGTTTCTTTCACCGACATTAGTGTCACGGCTCCATCCCTGGTATGCCAGTCAATCCCAATGCACCCAGACAACAGGGAAACCGGGGAAACCAAACTCGATGGTAATAGGCACCAAGGACGGTTTATAAGAAGTAGCTAGGCTACTCAAACAATAGGACTTTATAGCAGTATCTACTGATACGTCTGTGTGTAAACATGTGTGTTATGAAGATCACACATGGGCACAAAACAAGTTAACGTGTAAAATAGCCTATGCTACAATCACGATATTTGTTAAGAGCAAATATCACTCACCTGTTGGCCGCTAGGCGGGATGAGATGTACCCTCCGGGAATCTGCGTGACTATGTAGCCCCAGAAGAAGGAGCCATGGATCATACCCACCGTTTCCGGGTCCCAGTTAAATTTCGCTTTCTGCAAAAAAACAGCAAATAGCCCATCACATCGAGCAACACATGAGTAGCGCAGGCACATTTCACTTCACCCCTATTACGTTTGTAGAAATGCCGTTCATCATAATAAATTAAAGTGCTGAATCTAGGACATCACATTTGTGTTTCATGCAGCATCATGGATAATAATATGCAAGAAATTTAAAGACCAAGGGATTGAAAAACAAAAACTGTGAAATTAGAAATTGAAGTTCAGTTGAACTTAATGGCATGGGTGGGGCTTAAGGGCGGGGCGTGACACACACCTCAGTGACGATGATTTTGCCATTCCGGTGAATAGTGCTGTTGTTAACCATGCTCACGATTGCCACGCCCAGGTTGCAGCGGATACCGAAGGAGATACAGAAGCCAAGCCCGCTCATGATGGCGATGATATAGCGGCGGGGCAGCCCGAAGCACGTGCAGTCGCACAGAGGTGGACTCTTCTCTTGGACCTCTTTGGGCCTTCCGTCCTCCGTCAACTCGATAACCTCTCCTGTGTCATGGCGCTTGTCCATCACCCTGACGGATCAAAGGAACGATTCCAGTTCATCTCCAGGAATTTCAATATTTAATTTATAGGATTTATTTATTGGACTGGAAATACAGGATTTGCTGCCAATTTAAACAGCGCTCTCAACAGTTGACTGCATATGGAATAGACAATCAGTTACATGGGAGATTTTGGGAAAGATGCTTAGTGCAATACAATATAACAATACAATACATAGGCTCATTCACAGGTGCGAAACTCCATGAATGTAGTTCGTCCATGGTCTACATGCAGCTCAAGCTAAATATAATTTAATAGTGTATCTAATAATCTACTGCGTATCATTTCTAATAATTGCTATGGTTCAAGAATTTCAAGTAGCCTATGCGAAGTGGATGATTTGTGTTAAGGCCTTACTGTACGGAATCTCGGTGTGCAATGGAATATATAGTGAAAACATGTTTTTAGAAATAAATGCTTTTGAATGTGCAATCATATTCTATTTGCTTCTTTTTGTTTTCAACGAATACGTACCGCATTGCAGCAGCATATTCATTTTTTACTGTGTCGGATTTAAACAATTTATATTGTAGCCTATACATCATAATCGGAGGTTACACATTTTATAGTCATTCTTAAAAGCAACAAGACATCTCTGAGCAGAGAGTCAAATTATTTCGTTTAACAAATCATAACAACTGATTTTTTTAGATCATAATCAAAGTAAGCAGACAACAGAGCCGTTCTGCTTCACATCTGCTGAGAGTGCTGAAAGGCGAAAAGTGAAATGGAGGTAGCCTATCATGTCAGGATGTGAGTCACTGTGAAGAGAATCGTGAGCGGTCCACTGTTCGGCCATTTAGTTTGTCTACTGTGGATAAAATGTAAACAGGCGAATTTGTATGACTAAATTCGTTAACACAGACGATGGTGATAAAAGGAAAAGGTTAACATAAATAACATAACTGTAGGAATATGTTGGAATCATAATTCCGTTTACCACATTGACCGATATTTAGTTTTTTTTAATAAAATGTAATAAACAGGGTTAATTACATTTTTTTCTGTCTGAACCAGGGTCACAAATATGGATATTTATTCCTAATAAGGAATACATTCCTTTGTGAACATCTGTGTTACATGTAGCACTTATTATTTCGTTATGTTGCAATTCAGCCGATTTTTTGATTTATGAATGATTTCACAGTAAAGGAAGCTGAGGTGAATGTGATATAAAACAGATCAATGTGATTAATTATGAAATGTTGTAGTTATTCTTACTCCTCGTGTCACGATTCGAGCTCATTCATTAATTATTTACGACAACCACAACCACTACGAAAAAAAATCCCCAAGGGGATCATCTCATTTCTCTCACCGGGTTTTCGTATCGTTTTACGCCAAAGAATTCAGAAATATTTTTTGTTATATGTAAAATCTGACCTGTTTCTGTAATAAATAGGTCTTACCCAATGTATGGTTTAAAATGGTCACGTTTTTAACGTAGAATATTGGGATAATCAGTTGAGTGATTAATGAAATATTCAGTATAAGAACGTTTTTTTCAAACGCTTTACAATAACATGAAACACTATGCAGAGAAAATTTTACAAGAAAAAAACATCAAATAGCCTTTTCTACCTCTGGAGGTGCCCCAGGGTCTTCCCGGCCAAATTTTTCAGCCCCTCTTTGCCGGGGACAAAAACTCGTTGTTTCATGGTATCCATGTCCACAGACGACACTCCGTTTAGTGCTTATAAAGAGAAAACCTGCTTTATATGAGGAAGATGTCCGAACATATTGCTTAAATGTAAATAAAATGGCTTGTCGTTTCTTCCGCGGTGGATCGTGTTGCGTGAGTTGTAATCCTTGGACAGCAATTGAAATATGCGTAAAAACGCCTGCATACGCAACTGGAGTAACAGTTTATTTTACAGACACAAAAATCCCTTCCTTTGCCTTGTGGAATGCTGGTCCTTGCTGATCCATTTTCCTTATGCTAATTGCATGGAGAAGGATCTGAAAAGGCTGGAAGACTTCAGTGACACCTCAGAATGAAATATCCGAGATTAACACTTAAAAGGTTGACACGCAGATGCAATACGATGTATCATCCCAGGATTTGGATTTTTAGCGGTTATTCATCCCGGACTCGTGCGATCCGGGAGCTTTCAGAACCGTGGACAGCGAAAGCGCGTGTCCGCCCAGTTGTTCAGGTGCTCCAGCAGCGCTCGCTTTCTTTCACGAGCACGCGCACACCCACATCGTCGCTCTTGGAGATACCAAGTCTGCTCGTCTCTGCATAGATCAGGCCAGTGGGAGGGGCGCGACAGAAAACGCTTAGAAATTTAGATATCTATCTAACCTTGGGGAAATATCAGCGTCACTGCGTCACTGTACCACAGGTGAGCAGAATATGCCTTGATCAACCCTGTCACCATTTAAAAAAAAGGTTATTCAACAGGGGGTGAGTCCCGATGGAAGTCTGATTTCAGCATGAACAAGGGGTTCTCACAGCCAAGACAGGGCCGCCATCCTCTTATATTTGATGCAGTTATACAGTCGTTAAAAACACATACATAATATATTCCAGTCGGTTGCCAACGAAAAGAACACATCCCTCAGATAATTCAAAATTAAAGAATCGATCAACACATTATCATTTTCTACCTGTACAACATGAATCTATGATACAATGTTGGTACTTCGAGAGTCTGTGAGAATCTGCTTCAAACGAGACACTTGTCTTCTGCACTTTAGCATGATTAATCTCACAAGAAAAAAAAACATTTTTTCCCTGAATTTCTATTAATGTGCAATGAGATTTGGAGCGTCAGGGGTACTGTGTCACATCCGGCTGGAGGTTTTTTTATTTATAAACGGTGGCATCAAGTCTTATCTTGAATGGCTGCAACAACTTAGAGGTTCAATTAATGCTTGCTCCTAGTCTTCCTTCATATCTTGACCTATATAATGTTAAATATGCTGTCAATGCTTAATACACAGTCATACTTCTGGTCATTGCAATCTATGTGTAGTGAGAAGACACTAAATGTAAAAATAATTCGCCATGGAGGATATTAGATTTGCAGAATATTTATTTGTTACACCATTTATACTTATACAGCAACACAATACAGTGAAAACTTGGACAGGCTGTGTGCAATCTGAAGAAAAAGACAAACTTTTGAAATGTAAAACTTCACTTAGATAAGGTCATTCTTCCGGCACTGAATGTTAAATTTCAATCTTTAACAAACAAGAACAAAAAATTAACACAATACAGGTTTAACCCATTAAAAACCAAAATGAAAACAAAGGTAAAATAATTAAATAATTGTAAAGAACTGCCATGAATAATAGTAATAATAACAATAATAATAATAATAAAAAAACAATTGAAGTTCTAAGATAAGGCATTGAAAGGTTTTTTTATAGTTTACTTAGTCAAGGCATAGAGTTTAAACAGCAAACACACCATGTCAATAACAACAGTTGCTTGGCCAAGTTTCCCCTGATAGTAGGAACTATTTGAAAAAGGTGACACCGATCTATCAGTCATTGTACGGCAGCAGGGAAGAGTTCCTTCATCTTCTTCTATTCAACTTTAATACTATAAAAACTAGCACACTAGTGAGCACTCACGGTAACCCATGCTCTAGGCGGCTCCCATATAAAGCTCTAATGCCATGATAAACTTCAAGCTTCAAGTGGCAGAGGGTAGTGATTCAAAACATCAGCAGAGTCTGGGCAACTTCCATCCCATTAGTGTGTGCTGCTATCTCTGAACAGACACCCCACAAGGGTTCAGAGGTCATCGCTCATGTAGCACACATACTCTACTTGCCTGACAAGTACTGCGCAACTCTCTCTCTCTCTGACTGACCAACGCTATTAAGGCTACTCTTCATGGAGCCCTTTCATGCTCTCTGTAAGTGCTGTGTGCAAAACAACAAAAAGCTACTCTGATAGAGCGAGCAGGGTAGGTGGAAGGTGGAAGCAGGAGACAGGGAGACATGGACACAGGACAGTGACAGGGAGTTAAGTCCAGTGGTTTGGCAAATCAAGGCACAAGCAACAAGACATGCTAGGGAGTGACGGCCAGTCTCTGTTTGTCTCTGTCTCTATCTCTTACCCATACACCAACACAGGCAGATAGACAGACAGTTATTACAAGCAGGCCAAAGACTGACTGGCAAAGATTTGTAAAGAAATAGATTTTAAACAAACAAGCATGCACAAACAATAACATACAGGGTTTTATGGCTTCTGGCTTATTTCTCTCAACTGCACAATTTGCGTTATGTCTTAATGTGTATTTGTAAGTCCTGCAGGAGAACTTACAGCAACCATGTTTTAAAATCTGTGTAGACATGCGTATCGTCTAGATACTAGCTCTGAGAAACAGTCTGAGGGTGCATATGTGTGTCCCACAGGTGCATTTGAAATCAACCTGGTGCACAAATAAAGTTTGTTTATGTAAGAACCTTCAGACTTCAGTTGGGGGAAATCAAAAGGACTTGACGATGCAAAACACTTAAACAATACTGAATCAAAGACCATATTATGGCACATATAGAAACTCTTTCAATTAAACTTTTTAGATTCTATTCTAACATTTAAAAAAATAAAAAATGACAAACAGAGAACAACAAGTCAATTAAGTCAACAAAAAAGAAACATTTTTTCCCATGACAACAAATTATCGTTCATTTACTTTGTAAAACTTTAACATACAGCATTTTTTTCTCTTTTCATTATGTATGCATGACAACTCACTGAGTTTTGTATTTTCAAGCACAGTCAGCATGCTATCTATAGGGATAGATACTGTATCAGGCAGAGTGAAAGAAAAGGGCTTTCATCTTTGGTTGATATCTGGATATCTGAAGCATCTCTGGCTAACAAGTGCTAAATGTACACGCAGGAAGCTGCTGGGCTCGGAAAAAGTGTTAGTGATATGAGAATACTGTTTCCCCCCTTTCTCTCTTCCTCTACATCCTATCAGCAGGTATACTGGACTAGGAATACCTACAGGATAAAGAACTATAGTACAAAAATGAAGTAAAATGTAAGTGGCTCTGGTTGGATCTGAAAATCTTAAAAATGATTACAAATTTGACATCAGATCTTTTTTTTTTTCCTTTGCATAACCTAGAAATTGTTAAATCATTGTTAATCTATTGGTTTTTCTGACAGCTTCATAGTAAACAGCTTTGAAACAACAAAAAGTGAAAAATCTAATCCCTAACAAAGTGAACTGAATGAGAGAATTGCTAAGACGGAAATAGGAGAGGTCCTGTTTCCTAACGTATGCCTCTCAGGTTTGGGCCTAGCAGGCAATCAGCAGAGAAAACAAATAACACAGCCATTTGGATTGGATTCGTGTTCCTTTCTTCTAGCCATCCTCAGCATCCCCCCTTAACTTTGTTAGTAGCATCACAAGTGTTGACAATATCTGATATATCACTGCATTTAGGTTAAGGCAATGTGACCCTGGGGTCACCGGAGGATGTAAGGCAATAAATGACAGCAGAAGAACAAAAGAGAGTGTGTGTGTGTGTGTGTGTGTGTGTGTGTGTGTATGTTTGTGTGTGTGTGCATGCATGTGTGTAAATGGAAAACCAACAGTGACAGTAAAGATGAGCTGACTGACTCCCCCTGGTGGTGATGCGGTCGTACAGCAGTCCCGTGCAGATAAGGCGTGATCCTGAGATGATTTCTAAGCTTGGTGGACGAACGGGACGGACAGACAGACACCTAGCCAGCCAGCCAGCCCAGCCAAAGGAACAGAGACAGAGGGCGTGGGGTGCTCAGACACACATCGCTGCAGGGGGAGTTCAGGCTGCCGTGAGTATCAGCAGGATCCACAGTGGTGGCTGGCACAAGGTTAGCACAGCTGTTCAGACAGACAGCGCTGCAGTTTAGCAGGTAAAGGGGGATGCTGTAGGCAAGGGAGACACACTGATCCAGCCATCCTTCAGCATCCTGTGTGTGTGTGTGTGTGTGTGTGTGTGTATGAGGGAGTGTCAAGAGGGTGAAATCTGTTGTATAGCACAAACAGAGACATTCGTGAGTGAGTGTACACTGAAATCAGCTGAAGTTGGAGGCATGTCTGTATCTTTGCAAGTGTGTGTGTATGTGTAAAAGATGGAGAGCGACAGAGAGAGAGAGAGAGACGGAGAGAGAGAAAGAGAGAGTGTGTGTGTGTGTGTGCATGTGTGAGAGAGTGTAAAGAGTGTGAAGTCTGTTATACAGGACAAATGGAGGCATGTGTGAGTGTACTCAGAACTCAGCTGGCGTGACAGGCATGCGTGGTATCATTGCAAGTGTGTGTGGGTGGGTGAGTGTGTGTGTGTGTGTGTGAGTGTGTGTGTGTGAGTGTGTGTGTGTGTGTGTGAGTGAGTGTGTGTAAGACTGGCAGCCGGGGCTAGAGTCGGGGGTCCACAGGTGTGCAGGCGGTGGGGGGCGGGGCTTCCGCGGGGCAGGTGCAGGCCCCGTTGTTGATGGACAGCTGCACCTTGAGCTTCTCCAGCTCGTACTTCTGCAGGTACTCTTGGATCAGGTAGCGCTCGCGTCGCACCCGCGCCTTCACGTCCGACGGCACGTCCGGAATGAGCCACGCCACGAAGAACTTCACCAGGAAGGCCACGTGCTGCAGGAGAGAACGTGTAAGGGATAGGAAGTGTTTGCTGCCCCACAAAGCCAAAAGGCAGTAACTACATATTTTTTCCAATTAAGTGTAGACTGGAAAATTGACTTTGTAACACCTCTTTTGTCTTGTGACTAAATCTCTTGCTTCTTGCTATTAAGAAATAAAAGCATCATCACCATTATATGTACAAAATGTTTGATTGGGCAGTATGAGTTATTAGTTTTTATGTTCATGTAGTTACTGCACTTTGCCTTTGTAGGGTAAATTAGTACACTTAATATATAGTATTATATACTAATATTGAGTACAATTGCAAAGTATTTTCCATTCACAGCATTTGTCTGTTTCTCCAGAGGTGGAGATTTTGGCTTTAGAAAGTTAAAAACCCAGCCAGATATTTGATCCAACCAGTTTTTCAACCAGCTGATGCTAATGAGCACACAAGTTATCAGACAGGGAGATGAGCTAATTAGTGAAATCCCCTGTGTTACGTGTGTGGAATACAGGAATACAGAGCAGGGTTTTCACTTTCAAAAGCCAGGATCTCCACACGTTTGTATCTCATACTCTGGCTAATATACTGTATGTGGTATGTGCATGTTTACCAACCCTGTAGTAAAACTGTAGTAGCTTTTGTGTCTGTTTGTGTTTCCCTCCATGATTATCATAGACAGTAGTTGTGTGTGTGTTTGTGTTTACCTCCATAATAAACACTAGTTTGCATTTTTTTTGTGTTAAACTGCATGATGATGCATGCTAGTTTGTGTGTGTTTGTGCTTACCTCCATGATGATGATGAAAGCTAGTTTGGCAGCGATGATGTGCCAGAACTGCATGGTGTGTGAGTACTGCTTCTCATGGCCAGGGGGATAGCGGTAGTCACGGTACCTTACCAACACAACACAGAGCGCCGTTTTATTTCTCAGGGTAAGTTTCAGTTATAGATGAAAAGACAAACACATTCCCTATAAAGCCATTAGATCAGATTAGAATAGATTCAGCCATGTCATTGTGCAGACACATGGGTATGCACTTCCAAAAGTTCTAAAAGGCCAACAAAGTAGAACGATGTAAGCAAAGTGAATAATTACCAAACCACACAGACACACATAGACAAGAACAGAATAATTATCTACACAAATTGCAGAACTACAGAACGCAGGGCTAGGGTTCACATGAAATCACACACACACAAACAAACACATGCACAGTGTTGGGTAATCCGGCTTCAGAGGTTACAATCCCATACCCACTATTTGTTTCAGCCACTCACTGCATCAGTTAATCAGTGACATCACCTGTGTTAAGTGGACAGGTGGCACAATTAGAACCAGGTGATTTCACAGATTAACTGATGCCGTGAGTGGCTGGAACAAATAGTGGGTATGTTTTGGTAACTTCTGAAGCCATGGTACCCAACACTGCACACACACACACACTCACTCACTCTTATGTACCTGCAAGTGGTGATGTCGGAGCTGTTGAACCAGGCCGGGTTCTCTCCGGGCTCTGGCTGGTTGGCTATGGGGATCTGGCTGATGTTGAAGATGGAGAGGCTGTTGTTGATGTAGCCCTGCATGGTGGGCTCGTTGCCGGGGTGATATGCATACAGGTAGACCAGGCGTGGAATCATGTCTGACGTGAAGGCCACAATGAATGCCTGCATGGCATAGGGGGAGAGAAGAAGAGAGACAGAAAAGGAGAGTCAGTGACAGAGAGCCAAACTCTTTCACAACCAATGGCCTTGGCTTTAACCAATCATCAACCAATCTGGCTGAAAAACCAAAAAAAAATGGGTTGAGGCAAGCCAGAGCCTTAGGAGAGTTGCCTGACGGAGTACTGTAGCGAAATACAGTACACATACTGAGTGACTGGGGTACGGCACTACAGCAGCGTTAGCCTGGCCTGTACCGCACTGCACTCACGTTGGTGACGACGGAGAAGACGGCGATCATGTGCAGGATCTCCTCCCAGGCGCCGATGCTGTGGGCCTTGGCGGCGATGGGCCGGCGGAACTGCGTGGTCAGCTTCCAGGCGTCCACGCGCACCTCCAGGATGTTGTTGAGCAGGGCCAGCAGGGGCGCCAGAGGGAAGGAGGCCACGAAGAGGGTGATGAAGCCAAACTGGATCACTGTGCAGGTGAGAGAGAGAGAGAGAGGAGACGGGAAGAGGAGGGGGGTTTAGCACAGCTGCTCATATCCAAAATATACGAGGTAGGAATTATCTAGGCCTAGTGTGTTTTTTTGCTTATTTTCGGGTGCGTGTCTCCTTCTGGATGTGTGTGTGTGTGTGTGTGTGTGTGTGTGTGTGTGTGGGTGTGTGTGTAACTTATCCTCTTAAAATAAACCATAAATGGGCTGCGGGAAATAAAGTCTGTTCACACGCCATCACAACAGTAGGGACAGGTGTGCAGGAGGTGCTGGGGTCTGTATATGCATCTGTGTGCGTGTGTGTGTGTGTGTGTGTGTGTGTGTGTACAGGTGCTGGTCATATAATTAGAATATCATGAAAAAGTTGATTTATTTCAGTAATCCCATTCAAAAACTGAAACTTGTATAATGTATACATTCATTTAACACAGGCTGACATATTTTAAGTGTTTATTTCTTTTAATATTGATGGATATAACTGACAACTAATGAAAACCCCAAATTGAGTATCTCTGAAAATAAGAATATTATGGAAAGGTTCAATATTAAAGACACCTGATGCCACACTCTAATCAGCTAATTAACTCAAAACACCTGCAAAGGCCTTTAAATGGTTTCTCAGTCTGGTTCTGTAGGCTACACAATCATGGGGAAGACTGCTGACCTGACAGTTGTCCAAAATATGACCATTGACACCTTGCACAAGGAGGGCAAGCCACAAAAGGTCATTGCTAAAGAGACAAACAGAGCTCTGTGTCCAAGCACATTAGCACATAGTCAGTAGCGTCTCGCCTGGGCTAAAGACAAAAAGGACTGGAATGCTGCTAAGTGGTCCAAAGTTCTGTTATGAAAGTAAATTTTGCATGTCCTTGGAAATCAAGGTTATTGTGGGGTATTGTGAAAAGGAGGATGCAATACGCCAGACCCAACAATGCAGAAGAGCTGAAGGCCACTATCAGAGCAACCTGGGCTCTCATAACACCTGAGCAGTGCCAGTGTGTGTGTGTGTGTGTGTGTGCTTACCCATCTCCAGGTACTCATAGAAGAGGCCGAGCTGGCTGAAGTGCTGAAGGTCGTGGTCCTGCTCCCAGCGGCTGTACAGACTCTCAGGGTGGTTACGCGCACTCCTGCTCACCCACCAGTTCTTCATCCACCTGAGGGGACCCAGGACACACACACACACACACACACACACACACAAACACACACACAGGACACAAACACACACACACACAAACACACACAGAGGACACAAACACACACACACACACACACACAAACACACACAGGACACAAACACACACACACACACACACACAAGACACAAATACACACACACACGTGTGTTAAAACTGGATTTTTCTTAATTCTGCTCTGCATGTGAGCTGTGTTGTTTCAGAAGTCCACTTTAATTCTGATACTCATGTAGAGTGCATAGCTTTGATGATACGCCTGCAGAAGTAGTTATCACATTAGATCCGGTTATGATACAGAGGGACTCAATGTGTTCATAATACAAATTCCTCAAAGGCATGTTGAGAAAAGCATTTAGACTTGGATAACAGAAGACTACCCACGTGCATCTTCTACTATCTTATCAAGAGGGTAGTTCTGAGTTAATATTGTATCTCCTTTTAAAGCTTTTCTTCTCCAGTGTGCAAACTAATAAGGGTGAGTGGGAGGGAGACACTAAATGTATGTTTTTTTAAAATATGTTTATTGCACCTACTTTGATAGTTTTATGTCATTTTATGACATTTGTTTACTAATTATAAGTTAAACTAGAAAAGCACACAGAGAGCGTGGACCTCTGCCAATCAGTTCAATTCCCCCCCATTTCTACAACCAAAAAATGCTGGCAAAAACATAACCTCCTTTGCAGAGGTAATAAATCAAAAGATGGTACTCACGGCACCAGGGCCTCCTGGATGTTGCCCCACGCCTGCTTGCCTGTCATCACGATCACCAGCTGGGTGGTCAGCTCGATCAGACAGCCACCAGGGTCACACTGCACAACACACCCCACACACAGCACCACCCCAGTGTCAGCGTCAAACCATGGTCATACAGGGCCTTACTTTACAGAACACAACTTCAGTATCAGCACACTTAGTGTAGCAACACACCACTACAGTGTCACTGTCACACATGGGCCCAAACATACAGGGCCTTACTTTATTTTACTGTACTTTACTTTAGTAAAGTCTGAAAGCAATCTCATATTGGTTTGACCGACCCCATGATTAGCTAATGAAGTCTGTGTAGAGAATAAGTGAGAATAATGTCATTTATATTGGACTTGTTCCTTCTACACACACACTTACACACACTTACACACTTGTGTGTGTGTGTGTGTGTGTGTGTGTGTGTGTGTATCTAACAGCACTCCATAACTTGATAGATGCTCTGTTCTCATTTTGACTACTACATAAACAGCAGGGGGCGCTCTACCTCCTCGTTCCTCAGGCCGCTCCGACTGTTGTTGAACATGTACGCGTACTCGCCGGGGTAGCCCACAAATTTGCCCTTGAAGAAGGCCACATAGAAGCAGGAGGAGTAGTAGTTGACAAACTGGAAGAGGAACATCTTCACCGTCAGCCTGTTCTCATACTCCAGGTGGGTCTTGGGGATTTCTGAGAACCAGAGCAGTTAGGTTAAAACAGAGGGGCTTGACAGGTAAAGGATAAATAGATGGATGGATGGATGATGGATGGATGATGGATGGATGGACAAATGAAGGATGAGGTGTTGTCTTTTTATTTTAAAATGCTGTTAAAATGGACTGAGTGATCTACACAAGTATTCCAATGTCCCTGTACTGCTGTACTAAAGCAAATGGAAATCACAAACACTTTGAACTTTAATATCTTTTTGGATAAACTGATCCGGCAGACATAAAACCGCTTAAACCCATAAACACACAAAGATCACAAAATCTTCACCAATTCTACTCTTCCTCTTAAAATCTCTTTCCCACTTTCTCCATCTAGATTTCCAAACCTTTCTGCCTCCCACTCCCATCCCCTATGCCGCTCTCAGTCTCACCCATGTCGGTGATCCAGATGGCGACCCTCTCGTAGAAGAAGTTCAGGATCATGATGATGACGAAGTTGATGCAGGAGGCCGTGACGGAGGTGGCGAGCTGTGGCGTGATGACCGAGCCCACCAGCTGGATCTTATTGGTGGGCGAGTCCCGCATGGCGCTGGCGAACGCCGCGTACACGGCCAGACGGTACGCGATCACCCCGATGATGGAGGCGATGATGAGCGCTATCTAGTGGCGCACAGGCAGAAGAGCACACAGGTGTTAGATGATGCAGAAAAAAGACTGAAAAAGAAGGCCTGCACACTTTGGAAGGGTACCGTACACCACAGGTGCTGCTATGTCAATGCCTACAACTAGAGAACCCCAAAGTGCAATGCAACACTGCTTACTAGATGGTCAAACCACTTACAGTAAATTGAAAACCAAAGACAAACTGACGTTTCAGTAGATTGAGAAAGTAAAAGTCCTGCCATGTATTCCTTCTGCCTGTGCTCTCAACACAGGTGATTTCACTTATTATCTCATCTACCTAGGATAAGCTGGTTCAGTGAACTGGCTGGAGCAAATATGTGGCAGGACTTTTACTTTCTGAACCTGGGATGTCCACCTCTGTGTTTCGGGTCAATCAGACCAGAGTGAAGAGTTAACTTCATCACAGTCAGTTTAGTTTATCTGTGGTTTTAAATGAAAGTGGTTTGTCTGTCTAGCAAGCAGTGTTGCGCTTTTCGTCTGTTTTACCCAAAATGATCAAGAGAAACTGTATCTGGAAATCACTGAACCCTGTCTAGTGCTCTATCAGATACTGATCCTATTAAGACTGGTGAGACTGGTGTTATCAGTGAGTACTCGTCAGTGATACTCACTGATATCAACAGTGACTATTAAAAGTAAGACTCGCTGAACTTTGAAGGCATTCTCATGAAATCAGTGAGAACCCTTAAATTACTTGTTTCTATCTCATTCCTGAATGAATCTTACATTGACACCACAAGCACTTTTGTATCAACACACACAGCATTTATGTGTTCATTAAACTTGCTCTGGGTGACCAACAGCACTGCCCGTTATCGTTTTGGTCATGCTTTACCATATTACCATATTATACCACCATATTACCACCATTACAGAGCCTATTAGTGAACTTGACTGGCCAAGAGCAAAAGACTGTTTAAATATTTAAATATTAACCCAGATGCATGTCACTAACATAGTCAGATCTGATAAAGCACATAAAGTGTTGGTAACAATCAGCAGAAGTTCACCATGAGCAGGATTGTAAAACACACGAAATCATAGTCCGGGCATAAAACAGAAGTCAAGCTTGTCATGCATACACACACACACACACACAATGTGCTGCAGTCTGCTTTATAAGACTGGCGGGGTATCATACTCTTCATCAGGTTGAGGCTGACGAAGAGTGTCTTGCCAGGCAGGGCCACACTCTTACCTGTACTCAGTGTGTCAGAGGCCATTACTGTATTGCCATTACTGTATCTAGCCCCTTTCAAATATGACTGTGTGCATTCTAACATGTCTGTGTTAGCACTGGAGACATAAAAGGAGCTTTAGAATGATGTATGATAATAAATAGTAAGGAAGGCTACATATTAATTATAATTAACAGCTATTAATATGGCAAGAGACATTAATAAGTATTAAGAAGTGCTAATTATTAAGTAGACTACAAATTACACTTTACAAATATTTATTATTAGTAATTATCACTAAATAGTCACTAAGGCTTTAATTTATACTTGAGTTGATTTACCTTGGTATAGTGCTGCACACAGAAGTGACATCTTCATAGATGATGAAGAGTAAGATGACTGTTGTGAGTGATGTGAAAAGGTGCTGAAGGGGGGAAGATGCAGTGCTCACCCAGAATAAGACGGTGACTCCGGAGATGCAGTTGCGCACACACTGGCTGGTTAGGGGTAAGTAAGGCTCCATCTCCTACCCAGGCAAATCAGATCAACAAGAAGCAGCCATCGGTCAGTCAGCAACACACAGACGTTAGCTTCAAATAGCACCACCGGCACCTCCACCAGTCTCTAGGGCCTCCAGCTGGCCAGCCGGACAGGCAGGCAGCAGCCTGGGCTGGTCGACTGGCTTTTGAGCCCCTCACATCCATCTCCTTGTCCAGATCCCTGATACTATTCTTTGAGCAGTCCTTGGTCTGACTACACAAGTTCTCGTGTCTGTGGAAGACTCATTTACTATCCATGAGCATTCCACTTTTGCTGTAATCAATGGGAGAGCCCCCCGACACCCACACACATACATACACTCTAAGTGTCAGCATGCCAACCAGGCTGTGGTCGCCATGCTCTCTAGCGGGTGAAACAAACTCGAAGGCACACACTGGCCACACGACAGGCGTCCAACGCCCCTCTTACCCACAACACCACTGTGGTCCAGCATATGCACAGCTTGCCCACCAAATCTGCAGCGGAGCGGTCCAGAACCAGCTCCATCTCCTTCAGATCAAAGGATGCGCGCGCACACACACAGAGACACACACGAAGGAAGGGTGGGGTTTGTATGATCAGACGCACCCCCCCAGAAATAAAATGTCTAGGTCTCATACACTGTTCATTTACTCCTAAATATAATTCTAACTTAATTCATGTTTTAACACATTACTTTAAATCTGTACATTTTTTAAAAAATGGATCCTTCTGTCTTCTGGTTTGCTCTTTTTGGTGGCCACAAACTAAAAAAAAATGTTCTCTTTTGTTTAATCTTTTGATTTTGCCACTCCTAATCCTGGTCAAAATATTTGCCTCATAGATAACTAATAAGTAACATGTTGTGTCCCTCTTCTTACTTAATCTGGTTACCCTGAACTGCAGCATACTTCCTGGTTTATGAAAGATGAATCATACAAGTTATTAAAATATAAATATGTAATAAATATCAACACATTATCTACACAATATCTAACATTATACAAACATTCAAAATACAACTGTTTTCATTTTTTACTTGAGCAGATTGCTACAACTGTAAACATTTTACATGGATCTCACTTAAAACATGAACTCAATGAAAACAACCATCTTTAAATCTCATTTTGTAAAAATGTTGATGAAACAAATAAACATTTCTTCTTGTGGTCTTTAAAGCATGACGTTTAATTCTCTGGTATTATATGTGCGTGTTGTGTATGTGTGTGTGGTTACCTGCGTGATGCGGTTGAGGCGTCTCTTCTGGCACTTGATCTCATACTCCGGCCTGAGCTGCAGCTGCTGCTGCTCCTCCTCGAAGTCCACCAGGTCCCACTCGTACTCCAGCCGCGCCTGCCGCCGCTTCCACAGCTCCAGGAACAGGGTCACTGCAGGCAAGGCCACACCACACCACACCACGCATTACCACCCCTCACCACCAGGGGTCGCCAACAGTCTGCGCAACTTCATTTACACTCACAGGGGTTCACAGGGACTTATTTTAGATGAGAGCGCACTGTAGTAAAAATCACAATTACACAATTCTATAGGTTCTTGATATTTGAGCTATGTAGCCAATCAAATGACACCCCTCTCTTCAATCAGAATGTTGACTGATTGCTGGTTGTTCATGGCTTAGTCCCAAGCGTGTCCCCCATTGTGCAAAAAAATG
Organism: Setipinna tenuifilis; assembly: GCA_030347295.1. Lineage (NCBI taxonomy): Eukaryota > Metazoa > Chordata > Actinopteri > Clupeiformes > Engraulidae > Setipinna > Setipinna tenuifilis. The sequence goes on along the minus strand of CM059268.1, from coordinate 9,351,618 downwards.
TCTGAATACTGACAATGTCTGAATAACCCGTGTTGTTTTGAGCACACAATCAAAACTGTACTGCTTGAGGTAGAGAATTTTGCTAATTTTGACAAAAAAGATCACAATGTTCAGTGACTTCTTAAGTAAAAATTAAGACGCAACGCAAAGGGTACTATACTATAAGACAATAGATTAAGGAGAAATTAAGGCAATGTATTTCTAACTCAATGGCCCCAGTATAAATATTGAGGGTCTTACTTAGTTTAACTGTAGGATTTTAGGAGGACACCCTTTGTTTAATGTTTTTCTATGACAAACCTGACAGTTGCGTGTCCACACAAATATGGGATCTAGGGGCTTTAATTTACTTCTGCCATTATATGTCTTATCCACCAGGTGGTGCTACACAGCACATGAAACATCTTACCCCATATAGCCATGAATACAGCGAAGAACACTGTCCCCACGTTGTCAAACAAGTGTGATTGCTGTGGAAAGGAAAAAAGAAAAGGGGAATGGAAGAACAAAACAAACAGTTTTTTTTAACATTCTCTGTAATTCTGATATAGGCATCATGACAGGTGTATTTGGTTAAAGGGCTGGATCTGCTACAGTGTACTTGGCCAAGGAGGAATCCGTGAGAGCTACACAAACTGACCCTTGACCAGGTATGGTCTAACAGTGTTTCTAGGAAGTGTCTCTAGGAATCATACTGAGGCATAGAGGATAAACGACTCTGACTAAGATTAAAATATGGTGGTGTAGATGTCCACCTAGAGAAAAGCACACATTCAACTCTACAGTATGAGGACCATGTTGAAATAAGATGCAGGAGCATGGGGTGTGTTAATGTCAGATGTTTAGCTTTTACCGGGTGGAGGAGACACTAACCCAGGTGGAGTTGCAGGTGGAGTTGAGCTTCCAGTACCCACACTTCTTATCACACAGAGGACACATGATGATCTGCCCTCCTATGTTTTCACTGCATATCTCTTTACTACAGGGAGAGAGACAGACAAGACAGACAAAGAAAAGAAAGACAGAGAGAGTTGAAAAGAGAGACAGAGAGAGGTAGGTGAAGATGGGTCAGCAGATAGGTCAGCAATAAAGATGTAAAAATTAAAAGATAAAGATGACGAGAGATGTTTATCAGTCTTCAGCTGCAGATAGCATTACCTTTGCCCATTGTAGGCTTAATTGAAAGTCTTTGTGACTTTTACTAAAGTCTTCAGTGACTGTAAATTGGATTACTGTGGATACCTGGTATAAATCTGTTGGCCATAACTCGTCAAGAAACTCTCCCACCCTGGCCGTTTCACATGCAGCTATTTTATTTAACACAAGTTTCAGTCTTCAGACCTTCGTCAGGTTGTTAAAAAAACAAAAATACAAACTGTAGCTATACAGCTACAACACACCTGTTTCTTTAAGGGTTAGGGTTAGGGTTAGGGCGAAAGTTTTTGTCTTCTATAAACCTGTTTATGAAAAAAAATGCTAAGATTTTAAATACTTATCCTAAGTTTTTGACAGTGACTTAATTGAGTAGAGCGCTGTGTTGTGACCAGCTGAGCCGGCCTGGAATGTATGTTATGTGCATGTATATCACGCAAGTGTGAACATGCCCTGGTCCAGACCGGGCCCTCACCTCCACACACTCTGGTCGTAAGTGGTGACCGCGTAGATGAAGCAGATCAGTCCCACCAGCGCCGCGTAGAACAGCATCTCTGTGTAGAAGCCCAGCCAGGCAAAGTAGATGCCAATCTTCTCGCCATAGTAGTTTCTGTCAATTACACACAGATGCACACAATGTCTCGTCAGTTGACATACACACAAACACACGTGCAGGCACGCACACACACCCACACACACAAAACACATTTTGCAAACTGTCGAAACATCTATGTGGAAAACGGTAATGTTCTCACAATACAAACATTCTAACATTCTATATTCTATGTGGTATACTGAATGTAATATGCAGTATACAATCTGGCTTCACAAGCACAATCTAGTATCACATATTTGAATAAGTTAATTGCAATTAACACAACTCTTCAGGCAAGTGAAAGAGCTTAGTAGTTAAATCGCCTGTGCAGAAACCACACAGGTAGAATCAGGTGATTTGGAATATGTGAAACTGGATTGTAGCTTTTCAACCCAGGTTGCCCATCATTGGTCATATGCTGGTGTTCAGACTCTTAGTAGTATATGTAATGTCCTGCTGTTGTTTGGATACTGTCATTCAGTGCGTGTCACATCCTGTTTTTCTTACCGGATACGGTTGAGTGGCTGCTCTTTGTAGAAGCGAAAGAACTGAGCCCAGTATCGATAGAGGCTGTACCTTTCGTTTTCACAGTTGGGGTCTCGAGACTGTGTCCAGTACCTGCACTGTGAACACACCCATGCAGACATACAATACGCGTAGTTAGCCACACACACTCCAGCAGAAAGGCAAACATACATATATGCACATAGACACATACAGATGTGCACACACAAAATTTGCATTTTAAAGATTTGTTCACACTGTTTACACTGACAAAAATATGTGCTTGGGCGTCGCTACATGTTCCAACAATGTAACGACTCCAAGCACAATGCAAATGTAAAGGACAATTTGTCAGAGTGTACAAATAATTTTTGACTACACTGGATATTGTTTCTTAAACTGTAGATCCTAGCAAGCCACTTGTTGTGAAGGCCGCTTTTCCCTCTCTTACATCATGCAGGGGGAAGGCTGCCGTGTAGGTGCCATTGTTTAGTAGCCTCTTGATGCCCTTCTTGTCGTTGTGTTGGCTGGACGTGTTTTGGTATGCGCAACGCGACAGGATGTAGTAAACCTGCCAAAAACAGGAGAGGAAACGATCAGTCACCAGTTCAGTGGGCAGCACCACAGGTCACTACATCCTCTGCCCTTGTCAGGACTTCCTCAAATACCAAATGCTTTACTAACAGTACATACTTATTGCCTTATTAGTACTTGTAACTTGTGTTTTGTTATTATACGTGCTCTTAGAGGTGAAAAACCCCAAAAGTCCATGTATACCACATGTGTCTAAGAACCTCTGTCATGGTAGGCCTCATTTCCTGTCCAGACCACTGTCAAATATGGCAGGTCCTTGGATGGAGCCAAATAAGCCATCATTTATTTCAATGGGATTGGACCGTACTCCACAGACTGTGTCTCAGGTTTTCAGTAACTGCTTATGTACTGGTTTTACTTGAGCATCTAAAATGGTTGATTTAACTTATAACTTCATTCACCAAGGTGAAGACTTGTGCTAGAATCAGCTGGTAGAAGGATGAAACAAAAGTGTAGCAGGATATTTACTTTCAGAACCAGTTTTCCACCTCATCCTCTCATATATAACACTACGATCAACACTTCTACTGATAATAATAATGATGATAATTATTCATAGTACTAATACTACTACTTATAATCAATTTTAATCAGTCCAATTTTATTTGCAGATATGTTAACATAGGCTCCTTACGATCCTGTTTCGCGTAGACGGGGGGAAGAAGGTGTCTTTGTCGTCGATGAGGAAGAAGTCGACCTTGCTCTTGTCGAAGGGTGAGGTGAAGAAGTCGGGCTCGGGGTGCATGATGTGGGTGGGCAGGCGGAAGGGGGTGCAGAGCCAGGACAGGGGCATGTCGCGGTGATCCGGGATGTCGTTGACCTTGAAGGGCACCTTGATCTTCAGGATCTCGGCATAGGTGGCCAGCACCTCCCATGGGGCGTGGATCTTCACGAAGCACGTCCTGCCGTCCTCAGATTCCTGGTGACATGATTGTAGATGTGCACATCAGTGCAATGGCTCCAGATAAAAGATGCACACATGCATTGATACGTGAACACACGGACACACACACACACACATGCATGCTTGTGTACATGCACACGCATGCACACAGACACACACTCTTACACATGCACACACACACACACACACAAACAAATACATGCATGCACACATACATACATATGCATACACCCACGCACATACACAAAAATATACACAGGGACTGAATGTTTAATGTCTGGAGTCTGCTTAAATAAACATTTAACTTTGGCTGTTGGCTGTCATTACTCTTTTTTCCCAAGCTCTCATTCTCATTCTCATTCCCATGCTACTTAATTACATGTTTAGTCATCTGTACAAACCCATTCAGCTCCCCACCCATACATATATATAGCTTAAGATATAGGCAGGCAGGCGCAGGCACACACACACACACACACACACACACACACACACACACACACACACACACACACACACACACACACAGCTGTGACTATGCTGTGACTATGCATGAGCTTGTTATTTCATTAAGAATGTCCTAAGTGAAAGATCTGTTTGGGGAAGGAATTTTTATATTTTTGATACTGTCAAAATGGAGTAAAAAATACAGACACACACCGATTTGTCTTCGGTCTCAAGTTCAAGTCCACACTCTTGAAGCTTTGTCTCATACACCTTTCTCCTCTCCTGTTGACAGAAAAGACACACACACACACACACCATTTTCATATCATGAAATAAAACTATGCATGAACTATAAACAAAACTATTGAATTCACTTAACACTGGTTCAATCAAACACATACCAAACAGGAAAAAAAGCATTGGTAAAGACAAGCTGCAGAACAACTGATAAAAAGTGTTCCTGGCAAGGGCAGACTGTTAGCCATCCAAGCATACCCACCCTCACACACACAAACACACGCACACAAACACACACACACACACACACACACACACACACACTTCCACAAACAGGCCAACTAAACAACACAGGCACAGTCATTCACTAACAGAGAGGCCATGTATTTCCCTGGCTAAGATGGCTATGTGACAGCTGGACTTTCCACCCACTGGGAGTTTACACATGGGTGTGAGCTCCTGTGTCATTCTCACACACGTTTACGAGAGTTAGACAGAGAAATGGAGAGTAAGGGAAGAGAGACAGAGACAGAGACAGAGAGAAGGATGGAGATGGAGAGACAGAAGTTGTTTTTAGACAGAAACTGTAGAAGTAATTTTATGAAATTAAGGTCTGAACTTTTGTCTGAGTTGACCTTTTGACACTTAGGGTGCACAGCTGGAATTTTTGAGACAAGCAGGGAGACAAGGGACAAGGAGAGACAAGCATACAAGTCTTATAACAACTGACTACATGTGGAACTGTGGTAAGCAAGAAGTCGAGAACAACTTTCTCATTGGTTTCCTTTTACACATACAGCGCCTCTGGAAAAGGGGCTGGAAAAACTGAGTATTTCAGGCTAACGCCTGGCTTATGCTCCTGTGGAAAACTGTGGGTGCTGTCGTTGTTACTTTGGGACAATGCGTACCCCATTTTGGCCCTTCCTGACTCGTACTTCCAAAAATGTCAAACTTTACATCAAGGGACTTAGACTGCAAGGGTAGTTATTGATTATCCGGTCCTGTGTAGTCTGCTGTGGTTGGGTAGTTACCAACATTTTAATTCACAAGCTTTGGAGATCTCAACAGATATATTTTTGTTGTCTATGATAGGGCTAAATGATTGTACGTTGTTTTCCAATTAGCACTTCACTGGCAAGCAGTACATTAAAGACAGTCAAGGGAAGATTGCTTGCTAACATTAACTGGGTGGCATACACCACACAATCTATTTTTGTGCCAATTATGATCTAGGACACAATGTCCAATGTCTATTTCTATTTAGTCCATATTTACTTACTTACTTTTTACTTTACTACTTTACTATGACATTTACTAAAACTATGCAAGAAAAAGCCAAACATATTCCATTGATACTCCAACTCAGCATGGAGTGTGCTGCTGCAGGCAGTGTTTCAATGGTATGCAGACACATGAGACACATCCCTCTGAAGGGTTCACAGTGGAGCAGGAGCATCTGAGTGGTTCTGAAAGGTCTTGGGCTTAGGTCTAAAAGTGAGTAACAGTGAGAAGGTGCGCACATTCAAAAATAATCTTACAGGTGTCAAACTACAAAACAGAGGAGGTCTGTTGTCCTCCTTTTGTCTATTTAATACACTTTGGAGGTTATACAGTGTGCAGACCTCCTCCGTCTTTTAGGTCTGAAAGCAGCCAGAGAGAGTGAAGGTCTGGGTACAAGAAAGACATGAGCAGCAGAGAGGAGGAGTGGTGGGGAGCAGTGTGAGTCTACCAGCAGGAGGTGCAGTGAGAGTATGGAGTGTAGAACTGCCAGGAAGAACATTCTAGGGTGGGGGTGCATCTACAAGCTGTTGGGAGTGTGTGTCAAATGAGTCATGATACTGCGTGTCCTGGAAACTGAGAATGTCAGGGTGAAGATGAAGATAAGACCCGTTTGTAACTTTGTGTTGAAAAACGTATTATTATTATTATTATTATTATTATTATTATTATTATTAGTAGTAGTAGTAGTAGAAGTAGTAATATTAATTATTATATGATTATGTGTGGGTAAAGGTGTTTTTTTGCTTCTTTCTGGGAAAAACATTACTACGGAAGATGCTGCATATTTACCATATTTTACACGATTGTGGACATTTTTATTTCTTGTACCTATTTTCTCTTCCTTCCTTCCAATGTTTAATTGTATTTTATTTTAAAATTTGTGTAAAGCACATTGAACTGCATTTATGTATGAAATGCGCTATACAAATAAATCTGACTTGACTTGACTTTGAGGTTTAGTTTTTCTATGTATATTATTAGACATTTTCCTGAAAAGGGTAGTTTTCTGTAGATTGTTTACCAGGGTGAGTGTTTTGTGTGTCTCACTGTCAGACATCAGGGCTGGTTTAACTGAGGCTCTACCCACCGAGGTATTGATCTTTCCCTAATGCACCAGGCAGCATGAGACTGCTGCAGCTTCACTGACCCATGCAAGACAAATCATCAGGTAAACAATACCAGGAAATCTCCTCTTAGCTGGCTGATGTAAAATCCCCATCATGGCCGATTTGCTTATTTTTTTCCTTTATAATTTTTACCAATTATTTTCATGTGTGTCTCAATACCATGGCTACTTTTTCAAAACACCAACCATAGACTATGGGAGCTAAACAATGTTTTCTTTCGTATTGCTTTACTACAATTGTATTCAATCACCACTTTAACCAAAATTCAACTACAGCTTATTTTGCAGACATTTGAATACTCTTATCAAAATGGTAAATTTTAGGCTCAAAACCTAAAAGAAATGCAACAAAAGCATTTTGCATTTTGTCACACATGAAATAATGTACTTGCCAAATAATTATTGATAATGAGCACTTTTACACTTACTTTTCTGCTTCTTTATAGTATTTTATATAGCTTGTTACATAACAGGTATACAAAAAAGTTACATCTGCATGTTTTATTTGCATTATCATAAAAAAGTTGATATTGAAGTTTCTGTGTATTCCATTACCAGTATGTACTGTAGGCTTTATCATGGTGTATTCAAAATGCAGCAGCACCGTAGATCAGCATTGCATTAGGTAGGGCCACAAACAACTTCTATGGACGACTATATTTACATAGCCTGGCTGTCGCACCAAGCTCGAAGACAGAACTTTTAGGCTAAGAAACAGCTGAGAAAAGGCAGGTTGGCCAGACGGACTTGAACACAAATTTATTGTAGCGTCACAGGCAGAATGGGCAGGCCCAGGCTAATATTTACATATATTTACAATTTTCTTTTGCAGTGGAACATGCTGTAATATTAAGGAACTCTAAGTAATGCAGCTAATGGGTGTTGACCTTTTTTGCAGTGGAACGCAATGTAATTATATGTAAGCACAGGGTGAATGTTACAGTTCATTCTGGTGTTTCTGGAGTGGTTTGTTTTCTGTTTCCATGATTGTGCATGTTTGATTGATTGACACAATTTATCTTCAGTTCTGAAATATATACTGAAGTTATACACTTCTGAAACATTACAAAATATTAAAAAAACACTGAAAAACACTTGTTTTTTTGTGATTAGCAATATTTTCTGGTTCATAATACTTTACCCAGTTACAAAAAGTCATTTATTTTGTACACTGTATAGGTCTATATTCTTCTTTCATCTATTGTCAAAAGTGCATTAATACATACAAATGTCACTTAGATCGTTTCATACAGTGTGTATTTACATTACATCAGTACATGTGCCATACTGTACAATCGCTAGATTTTAAGTGAATTGTTTCGAGATTTTTAGCTTATATAAGTCTTGCTAACTGACAGTGTGTGTTATAGTTACATCAGCAGAACTAGTTTTGGGTAAAGTGTGAAAAGTTTTGGTAGCTGTAATGCATTTTGCAGCAAATGTTAACTGATGTGCTCAGATATATGTTGGTACAGCACACTGTGTTCAGAGTTTAAAAAAGTGGACACTGCATTGAGTGATATTTGGAAATATAAAAAATATATATGGTGCTGTTTGACTTCAATGTTAGTTCTATATTATTATTATATTTTTTTTACAATATATTCTATGTTTATGTAAATTTCTCTAACATGTATGAAATAACATTTATAATTGTTATCTTTCTTGGTTGTTATCTGGGCCCATGAGGTAATCCATGTTATGGGTGGACCAGCGGATGGAAATAAAATGGAGATACTAAAACAATAAAAAGATAAGCCATTATCAGGATCAAAAGCCAAGACAAAGACGGGCAGAGGAGACATGCGCCGCTCTTGTCACAGCTCACCTGCTTCTTGTCTGCATCTTTGTCTTTATCCTCCACGACGTAGGAGAGGATAAAATCGATCCTCCGCAAGCCATCCCTGAAGAACACAGAGTCTTTGCTCTGCTGCTGCTTATCCACCTGTACACACACACACACACACACACACACACACACACACACACACATAGACAGAGACACACATACCCACATACAATTAGAGTCTAAAAATAAAAAGAAATGAAACAAAAAACCGAGCAGCCATCCAGGATTAGCCATACTCAGAAAACTTCAAAGCTGTTAAGTGGAAAAAACACAGGTCTCCACAGAGAGTCATTCAGCATACAACATGCCACAGAGCATTACGGCAAATAATGACGGAGTATTACGGCAAATAATACACATCTCTGTCATTAACACACTTATAAAAAGTCCCCCACTCTCTTACTCTATGTCACTCTCTCCCTCTGTCTCTCACATACAAACACATGCAGAAAACGTCAATAATACACATGTCCGTATGTGATTAATTCACACACATATGATAACAGCAGAACAGATCTTGCACCGCCGGTTGTGTAGTGTAAATAAAAACAAAGTCTTTGAGTCTTGAAGTGAACTTTAAGCAATCCAGTACAGATGTACAGGACAGTAGTAAGCATTTATGTTTCTGAAGCAAACTAAGACATTTCTGTACAGATTTATTTGACAACTCTCTTTCTTTCTCCCCCAAACACCCACACATACACACGCACACACACACTTGCAGACACACGCACTGGGAGAGAACATAGTGCCCTGGGCTGTTTTTGTCCTTATTGAAAGGATTTTTTTAAATACACTGGTATTGTAATCAGTTCCAATGGTACTGATGTCATAATCTTTTAAAGGACTGTTTGTGATCATTTAAAGAACAACAACTACACAATGTCCAACTTTAATGTATGGATGACTTTAAATCATGACTACAGCAACAGTGAGGATATCATTGGCATCACTTTCAAAGTAATTTGATGAACAATGACAACACAGCTGCCAATGAGAATCTGTTAGATTTATAGATTGTCACATTGTATTAGTTAAAACATCCACAATGAAAACTGTGTTTCATGTTCATGGTCTACTGCGTCTCATTGTCTAAGCAATGAATTGCACAGCACCACTCTTGGCTACCACTGTGTCAGTGACATCTACATCACGCCTCTGAGCTGTCCCTGTCTAAGTCTAGTCCTTAATTAAGCCTTTAGTCTGTTAGCCTAGACAGCCATTTACACCAGAAGGCTTACAGTAGGCCTAATGAAAACAATGTGACCATCAGACCAAAGTTACACTGCTGATGTTCCAGGCCAGGCCTAAGTATCAACACAACTTCTATCCAAAGCCGAAAATGACTTATAACTGCATGTATCTCAAAAGAAACCGCTGAGTATTTTATCCACTATAGACCACAGCATGGGATGTATATGACTGCTTTGTCTATAGGCCTGCCTTCTTGCTGGGGCTTGTGCTACGTGGCGCATTTGCATGGCCTCTAGCAAACTCCACTGTCATCTCGACTACTTTTAGGGAGATGGAATGTAGGGGGAGGAAGGGGGAAGGAGAGAGGAATGAAGAGAATGAATGAACAAAAGTAAGGAGTAATAGAGAGAGGGGGAGAGTCAGCAGAAAGTGGAAAAAAGAAGTTAGATACAGGTAGACAAATGACAGAGAGAAACTCAGACAGATAAAACATGAAGCAAGCAAAATGTCAGAAGAATGGGGCACAAAACAGAATGAGACAAGGTTCTGACCAAAAACATAAATAAACTAGGGGATGGGGGCTGGCTGGGAGAGAGAGAGAAGGGGAAAACCTATTTTCTCTCTGGTCATTGGACCTGCAGCTGTTCTCAAAGTCTAAAAATAGCCAATGACAACGCAGGCGGTAGAGCCACCACTCTAAGACATGAACTGTGAAGTTAGCCACAGCTAGCAAGGCTAATGTCGCTCCAACTCCTGACCCCTCGGGCCCACCCCACCACCCCAAAAGTATAAACAGAGCAAGGAAACCCGCCCCATCCTCCACCCGCTTACATAAACAGCGGAGAGACAGTACGCATAAACTCAGTGTCTGAGTCATCCAGCATGGCAGACTATCAACAGGGTCTTGAGCGAACCGAGATAAGGTGCTAAGTCCTGAGGGAAAGCCCTGCTGATGCTAAAGTCCAAGGCTGTCTTCGAGTCAAGCATGATTTTGGCACACAGGCCTCAAGAGAAACATGATACAAAGGAGGACTATGGTGTTCTAATGAATGTGACTGCTGGCTTACTTTAAAGAAAAATACAAGCAGAATGTTCTCTTCCTTTACTTCAAACCAAGCGTCTAAAACATTAATGTCAAAACAATAATTATATTGGACATTACAGCTATCACAGCATTCCTGCTTCAAGCTTAACTACAGGTATTGGTACATACAGCAGAATAAGTTGCACTGCTAACACCGACAGAAAGCTAATACTCATAGAAAACAAAACAACTGACAGAAGCATGTGTAGCTGCAAAGCTAACAGCTGTTTGCGTGCATCATTGCTAACACTATCTATGCTGACAGAGCCCCTCCCTGTGGAGCTCTTTCTGTTCTATCAGCTAGCTGCAGACAGACAGCCTAGGAGGAGGGTGTGTGGGTGTATGTGTGTGTGTGTGGGTGAGTGTGTGTGTGTGTGTAGGTGTGTGAGAGAGAGAGAGAGTGAGAGAGAGAGAGAGTGTGTGTGGAGGGGTGGGGGGATTGTAAGAGATGAGGTCTTTACCTCCTCCATGCCTCTCGCTCTCTCGCTCAGGGCCGCAGCATCAGTGGCTACATCAGGCTTTCAGGATGCTGCATTTATTCCAACTCTGCTCTCCCTCTAACACACACACGCTCATACGCGCTTCGTCTCTTCAGTCTTCACTCAGGCCCTCACATACAAGGACGCACACACATGCAGCGCACACACATACACAGCTGATCCCCACTGACCACACGCTTCCACAGAAGCGAGCCAGCACACGCCCTGACTGCGCACACGCCACCAAAGCAGAGGAGAGCAGAGGAGAGGAGAGGAGGAGAGAGGAAGAGAGAGGAGAGGAAGAGAGAGGGAGGGACGCAGGAGAGAAAGAGGGAGGAGGGAAGGGGAGGGGGAGAGCGGCACAGCCAGAGAGAGAGAAAGGGAGAGGAAGAGGGTCTCACAGTGATAACGCTGCTTTCCTAACATAACAGAATCACATCGCATCAGGAAGTGGGCCATGGTGGTGACACATAAAAAAGCCTCTCTGTGATTTTAAGACCATTTTGACGTTTTTCACTTTCTATTTAAACTGACGTTAACAAAAGCCCCATAAACCAAATAGCATGCATTACGCACACCCTTCAACACAATTTATGTGAGGGGGATACCAAATTGGCTTTCACAACTGAGTAGCTGACTGTGGTGCTAGCCATATGAGGCCTTTGCCACATCTGGGCCAGACCTGGTCCACGTTCCCACGTTGGAGTCCTCAGCAGCTATCGAGGATTTGCCAGCGAATGCCACGATCTTCCCGGAATAGCGGCCAAAGGACTGTCTGATCCCCGCTGCACTTTAAATAGGCCGAGCCACGGGTGTGTGTGTGTGGAGAGCACACCGCAGAAAGGAGACAAGAACATGGATCTCCCAGTGCTTTAGGAGTGCGTGTGTGTCTGTGTGTGTGTGTGTGTGTGTGTGTGTGTGTGTGTGTGTGTATGCGTGTGTGTGTGTATACTGTAAAGAAAGCAAACACAGCAAAACAAGCTACAGGATGGGAGGTTACAATTTCCTGAGAAGTTTTCCTAAAACATTTTTGTTGAAACAAGAATGTTATATCTTTCTAGGATGTTTTTTGAATATACATTCAAAATTCACGTGTTAAAAATGTACTTCTGACTGCTGTCAAAATCCTCTCAAGGGCATGCCGATGTGTGTCATTCTTTTAAAGTGGAGCACTTCATGAACACAATGACTAATCCAATAAACATGAGTTTACAAATTTACAGATACTACAGATATTTACTACAGATATTTATGATGCAGTGTAGAATTGTTAGTACAGATGATCTCTTCATGTTGACCCACACACAAGCACACACACGCACGCACACACACACAAACAATATTCAGTATTGCACCTGTTCTTTGGTAGCTCTTACTAAAGCACACTATAGAGTCCATGTGACTAGTTATTGCAGCCATCTGTCTAGCCTTGTATGTAGCATGTGACTGTACATGATACCATGTGTGCTAACCCATATCTTACAACATGGCAGCTGTGATCTTATCCTGATCTGCTGCCTACACAACTGCAACCAGGCAAAGCATCACTACTACATCATTCTGTTTGTGGGTCTCAGTGCTTTACATGACATTTCCTTTTTCTACAAAACACTTTGCATTTATAACCTCACTGGGATGAGGAGCTGATCACATCAGACACACCAGACATGTCACTCTCCAAGTACGCTACCATGACAACAGCAAAGGTCCAACAGCTGGGGCGTAGTCAAGAATTTGTGTAATCAGCATGCCCCAAATGAACTTGGTAAACAGACCATAACGTATTATGTAAACAACAGTCAGAGTGGGCTTATTACTAAGACTTATGAGCAAACAAGGATGTGCCATCCAAGTTTCATACTGTAGCTCAAGACACTTTGGCAGTGCTTCGTAACTGCTGCCAAAATAAGGTCATGAATTTAAACCTCAGGTTACGTAAACTAGGCTAACTCTGAGAAGAAATAATGTTTTTTTTTTTTACTTTACATTACATTACACTTAGCAGATGCTTTTGTCCAAAGGGACTTACAAGAGGAGGACACAATAAGCTAACAGAAGTGTAGAAGAACAAGGCTCCGCAAAGTAAGTTCACCTTAGAGTGCACCCATAGAGAAGGATGTGCTTTAAGCAGGTTTTAAACCTCAGGTTACGTAAACTAGGCTAACTCTGAGAAGCAATAATGTCTTATATGAACTGACAGCTACCTTGAGTAAGAGAACCAGTTCTTGTGTCCATAGTAAGTTTACATTACCAGCTGACACATAGATGGCCACAGCCAGCTAGCTGTTCCACAACTTGTGTAAGTGGTTCTCATCGTCTTTCAAGGGGTGCCGTGGCGTTGGCTGAGGCGTCCACACCATAATCTGGGACTTGGGTTCAGGTCAGGGTAATTTCCCAACCCCAGCCCATCTTTCTCCTACTCATTTCCTGTCTCTCTCTTAACTGTCCTGTCAAATTAAAGGTGAAAAAAAAAACCCAACAAAATAAACTAGGAAAAAGTTACTTTTTAACATGAGAAAGAGAGGTTTGGGTAGAGTCACCTTATTTATGGCTGCACCAGCAGCAGTCACATGGCTCCTTCTCACCTCAGCACTGCTCTAGCAGACTGATAGGCCCTATGTCACACCACGGAGGAATAGAAGAAGCATCAGTGTGGGTGTCTATTGTTTGTATTATTATATTCAGTATTAAACAATGAGACTGCCAATGAACACAGCCATTATTTAATGCGTCTGTATTTTTAGTGTACGTGTGGTCCTCTTTGTCTTTGCGGGAAAGGGGTTTCAGAGAGGAGAGAGACAAGTATGAACGTGTGTGTGTGTGTGTGTGTGTGTGTGTGTGTGTGTGTGTGTGTGTGTGTGTGTGTGTGGGAGTGTGCTTATAAGAGAATAGTTTGAATATATAGATACCTTTGAGGAAACAAAGAAAGACAGACAGAAACGAAATAAATAAAAAATAAACAAAGACTTGCTATGGCATAGCTATCGTAGATATGAGTGTTGCTAAGATGCTAAGGCGGTAGGGGTTGTTGCTAGGATGTCTTTTCCTATGTTCTGTATGATATTTATCACAATCTCTTTTACTTTCCCTTTCATTAGTTACTCTCTGTTCAGCACCCTGTGCTTTGTGTCTTGTTCTCTGCAGACCCGTTGAGTCCACAGTGCCAGAATAAGCCATCCTTACTGCAAGTGGCCTGTGTTTAGCCCAGTGTTTGACATGGCAGAGCTGGAGTTTTCCTTTGGCTGCTCCTCTCTCATTTCCCCCTAATTACAGATCCCAGATTATACTCAGAATGCTGCCGCCCAGCCAGAGTGCCCTCCCTCCCTCTCGGCCTCCTAACAGTGCTTAAAATAGACCCAGACCTGGGTGGCCACAGGACACACCAGCTGGAGAAGGACTACATGACCTATAGATGTGCATATGTATATGTATGTGTGAGTGTGTATGTGTGAGAGAGAGAGAGTGAGTGTGTGTGAGTGAGTGAGTGAGTGAGTGAGTGAGTGAGTGAGTGAGTGAGTGAGTGAGTGAGTGTGTGTGTGTGTGTGTGTGTGTGTGTGTGTGTGAGAGAGAGAGTAAGAGAGACTAACAGCAATGCCCATCTATAGTATATAATGTATGGATTGAGCTTTTTTTTGTTTCTTGTTTACCTTACAATGTATTTTTGTATTGTGGTAGACCTGCGTGACACGGACTGAACAAGAAATGGATTGATTCAGTGTAGAGTGTCAGACCTGCAGCCCTTCATACTGACTATTAAAAATAGTGTAATTAAATTAGGTCTGTCTATCAATAAGGCCCTACATACGGCACAAGTGCAGAGAGCTAGAACCACTGCCTATACCACATCAACACTTAACAAGCGTTGTAAGTTTAATATTTTACTAATGATGTGTTTGTAGACGTTTTGAATGAACTGTAGCAAGCTAAATAAAGCATGGCCAGAATGTTAAACATAGCAGAGATAAAAACAAATGCTAGTGACTGACCAGCATTTCTAGAAGAAGGGTCTGAAAAACCACCATAATGCAGGAAATTACAAATCTGCCATGGACTGGAATTTTATTATTATTATATCATAATTAAATCAAATCCTTTCAGCTTTGCTGATTGCCATTTTTGAAATGTTATGAGTTTCATTCTCACTCTCTCACCCTCTTCTTTACGCAAGAAGCTGTTAGCCTCCCTAATGCTGTTTGGTCCTGTATTTAGCCAGTCTGGAGCTACACTAATGCACTAGCAATGATCCCCCGCTCAGATTTCGAGTTCAAAGGTGGTTGGAGGCTGGGGCTTAAATCAGACTGCAAATTCATCTGATTCCTTATTCCCAGACAGAAGCTGATTATTGGTATTGGGTGACCTGGTCCTGATCTCACACGTGTCCCATCTAGAGCTAAAGGCTGACTGGGGTTCATTCCCAGCATCATTTAGTGAATACTAGATTTCCCATGTATAACTGCTATCACATGCAGTCACTGCCATCTTCACTGAAGTCGAGCCAAATGCAAATGAGGAGATCTGAATAGTCTGATGTCGCCGTCATGTCTACTTGTCTCTGTCTCCCATATGCCGTATGCGCAAGGTCCGAGATGTAGCCTGTTTTAAAGCCACCAATCAGAGTCTCATAATAACAGCCTGAACATGACAGAAAGAGAGAGAGCCAGATGTCATTCATAACTCAGCTAAACTCTGCATGTCTCTTGCATAGTCAATTACAGCATGGCGGCAGTCCACCTCCTATGATTACATATAAGAAGTTTCCTGCTTTTCAAAATATATTTGAATAAGTGAAAAACATTGAAATGTAAATGAAAGAGTCTTCAGGTAGACATTATGGGATAAATTGCACCCCCTTGACTCCACACTGTATTGACAGAGCGACATTATAACATGAGTGTCCCACATTTATAGCTAGCTGACGTCATAAATAGCCAGAGTACTCACAGGCTATTGCCACAGTAAATTCAAATATAGATGGTACCCAGCAATGCAAATTAGAGGAACCTTGCATACACAGTCACGAGGTAAACGCAAACAAACCAATAGGCCTGCACTTGCACAGACACACACAAACACACACATGCACACACACACACACACACACACACACACACACACACACACACACACACACACACACACACACACACACACACGTGCATACACAGACACAGACACAGACACAGACAGACAGACAGACAGACACACACACACACACACACACACACACACACACACACACACACACACACACACACACACACACACACACACACACGTGCATAAATGCATTTTGTGTCTTCCTCTTCACTAAATTCTCTAATTGCAGGTGAGAACAAAACAAGTACGCATGACCTTTCCATTAACCACACACAACCACACATTTCCCTTGCCTTAACCACACACACACACACACACACACACACACACACACACACGCACACGCATATGTGCAAGCCTTACTCCTAAAGAGTCTACACCATCTGTTTGCTTTGCTACAGTAACTAAAGTAAATGTCTAAGGAACATATAAATGTATTTATTTATTTGTACCGTTTTTACAATTTACCATTTTTAACCTGAAAAATCTAAATTAACATAAAAAAAAAGCACTACTGCAAAGCAAAAAACTATACCACACAATTAATATGTCAATTTAATTTTCAACCTAATGGAGTTATATCAACTAGGCAATTAAAATAGCCACAACCTAGTAATTCACAAAAGGGGATGCACTGCATGTTCTCTGCTCTTAAACAAGCTAACAAAACACAGTAAAATTAGTTATTTATTTTTCAGGTAACGGTAAAACACCATAGCTGGAACTGAGAACTGGACTCTTGACAAGTTCATTGGAGCTGTTCATGCTAGACATGCTAGAAGGACATTCACCATGCATTGCAGCAAAGAACTTCCCAGTATCAGCATGGCAATATCACAGCTAATAAAAGCGGCAATAAACGCGGAATCAACAGTGGGATGGGAGAGTCCCTTTGGAGGGTCACAAGTCCAGGGAATATCTCCGGCATCAGGCACACTTATCAAGGAGTGAGAGCCTCACACAGCCCAGCACAGCAGCGATAAGCAGCCTCACACAAGTGAGAAGCCAGCACACACACCGCTTTCGATGACATAAAGGGTTGTCATCCATGACTATTAGACAGCATTGCCCGACCAAACCCGCACACACATCAATATCTATGCACAAACTCACACACACACACACACACACACACACACACACACACACACACACACACACACACACACACACACACACACAGGTAGCAGGTTAACCCTCTTTACCGTGGCGTACCCGGGAGCGATACTTCAGGAAGAGAGCTCTTTTTCTCCAGATCTGTAGGGAAACCAACCGTCAGAGTCAGACTCAAGACTACCTAGGAGCCTCACACACTTCACCACAGGGGATCATTCAGACCCAGGAACATGCCAGTCACACGGTGAACTGGGATTCATACTTACAAGCAGCTAGACACAGGCTGGCTAAAGCTAGCTCATGAACTCACACGAGAACTTGCACAAGGACAATGTTTAATTAATTCAGTCAAACACAAAATTCACACCCACATGTGTATCAAACTACACCCACTTATAGCTGCACACACACACACACACATACACACACAAGCACATTGTTTTCTGGTAGAAACATAAAACTAACTGCCACTTGCATTTTTTCTTGTTTCTGCACTGCAAGTTCCTCTCACTAATGGTCATGGAACATAAAAACGTTAGTGACAAACCACACCAATGCACAAAAAGACACACACACACAACACAACAAATAACCCGTCTCATGCACACACACAGACCCACACGTGCACAAACTTTTTGACAGCATAGAGCATGCTGTACTTTAGCACCATATTGCTCACTGATGCACTTTAGCCATCAGCAACATCAATGAAGAAGTGGATGATTAATCAAATTAACCTCCTATGGCCTGGAGGCAATACCATAAAATACCAGTAGTAAGCAGAAGTAACTGTTGCACCACAACAATAGCTTGGATAAGGTGGTTAATTACTTCCGTCATGAAATGCGGAGGTCGAGCATGACGGTTGGAAAGCTTTAGCCTTAGGCTAGTGCCGTTTCGCTGCTCAGCGTTTGGACCTATTTAGCCCATTTTCAGCTCCATCCCACAAAAGAATTCCACTGCTGGATTTCTCCTGGTGAAGGGATTAGCAAGTTCCGCTTCGACTTTGGGCACACACATTCCCATTGTGAGAAGCTTAACCTCACACAAACACGAACAACTGCACACACACACACACACACACATACACACACACATGCTTTGGCCCCTTACCCCCGAGACACTGGAGAGATGGTCGATAGACTCGTTGTTGTGTTGCGAGCACACCCTCTCACACTCAACACACACGCTGACTGAGGAGCGTGAAGAGTGGAGAGAGACCGTCTGGTCTAAGCAGGACGAAGAGGACTCAGACTACACACACACACGTGTGCACAGGTGCAGATACACACATACACACACACACACATGCACACACACAGGGGCAGGGTAAGGGAGCCAGTGGCAAAAACATACAGAGAGACAAGACAGACGGATACCCAAGGGAGAGAAAAAAGGAAATAAATAACTAAATAAAGAAATAAAAAAATATATAAAAAATCAGCCAGACAAGCTGAAAGGTAAACAAAAAGAGGTAAAAAAAAGAGTACTTGGATGGTGATTGGGAAATTAATTAATTGGGTAATTAATGTGATCATGTGACCAGTGCTCTAGCCTATTTAAACATGGCGAGTGTGTAGGTGGGTGAATTGGGTGAGTAAAACTGAAAAGTAAGGGAGCTAAAGTGTGCTGACCTTTGCTTCATGTGTTTTGAATGCTTTCTGTACTATGTCTGACCCTTCAGACCCACCCACTTCCATTAGAGAGTAAGGGTGCTGAGGGCCACAGCATCAATATCTTCCCCGACATTATAAATAATTAAAGGCAGCCGAGCTGTCATTTGTATCAGAGGAAAATGTAGCTGGGCAATCTTCAGTAATGGATTCTTATTGAGAATGGGCTCTCTAGCAATCACAATCTAACTGTGTTATTGTCAAATAATTCTTGGTTCCTGCTCCTACAGTGTATTCAAAAGGTGTATCCCATTAGTTGACACATCAGAGATGTGTCAATAAGGTCTATAATATAGCTGTTTGAGAGGACAGAGGCCGGTAATGCGGCATGGCTCTCTTCTCTGTGAAGATGAATAATAGATTCTGACATTGTAAAAAATAAAATGACGTTACAAGACATCTTTCCAGACAGTTCAAGTGACCTGATAACATCACAAGTTTGCTTGCGTGCAGTGAACCTTCAACACACAATGCAACAAGGAACAGAACATGAGCTATTGCAAAGTAACAGAAACAGAAAAGCGTGTGTGTGTGTGTGTGTGTGTGTGTTAATACACTGCTATTTACCCCATTGTGTCCATGTCCAGGAACCTCCTCAGAAAAGGATTCTAACTGGCAGCCATTGTTGTCTTCTGCAAACAGACAGAGAGAAAAAGAGACAATGAAGATAGGGAGAGAGATAAATCACCTATTGTATTAAGAAATGTCTTTGCTTTGGCACTACTACCACTCTACTACTCTACACTGTTACTACAGAACTTAACTAAAGGCTAATAAAGACTCCAAAACAGTGACAGCTCCAAAACAGCAGAAACTTGAGTTGAGTTGTGTTAATGAAACATTTCTGTCTGTCATGTATTATAGTGTAATTAGACAGTAATTTAACTTATTGAGACTGCCATGATCATTGGGACTAAACTGCCCCCCACCCCCATACGTGTCTTTGTGGACACAGCACAGAGCAGCATCATCTAGACACCACCCACTCATGCTGTGCTGCAAACCGGTATCAGCTTTCAGTTCACATTGAGTCAGCATGAATTCATGCCTCTGACTCTGTGTGTGTGTGTGTGTATGTGTGTGTGTGTGTGTGTGTGTGAGTGTACACTTCTATATGATACCCATGTCAGATCTGAGGGTTGAGTTGCATGACTGAAAATAGCCAGCCTAACACATGCTATAAATATGTGTATGTTAGGGTATGTGTGTTGGTATAGAGCCCGCTACAAACTTGTCTGTGGATTGTGTCATGTAAACCACATCATTGAGCAACACACAGCTCAGCATAAACTGCTGAAGAAAAATGCATCACATGGCATATAGCATACCAGGACACATTGTACATCATAACGGTACAGCAATGCAGCTAACAAGCATGTGTAGCAGAAAGCTAACAGGCTTTTTCCCACACTATTGCTAGCAGGCATGAGAAAGACAAATGGGATGGATGGGAATCACAGGCTAATCTTATTATATAATATTAGTACAATATATAAAACTAGAAAAGCACTCTTACAGTGCAGACCTCCGCCAAGCAGTTTAATTCCCCCCATTTTTTTTAAATTTTATCAATGTTAAGAACAATCTGCGAAAATTTGAGTGGGATATGTTTTTTTTTTAAATCTCGCCAATCAGGAGAGATAACTTTTTGAGTTATTTTGCTAACAAGCAAAGAAACAAACAGACAGATAAACGTGAGCAAAAACCAATAACCTCCTCGGTGGAGATATTAACAATTTTGGAGCAATATGTAGTATTTCTGAACCTCTCTGGGCAACCTCCACCTTAACTACTAAATTCCCTGTGGGAAACAGTGACACGGCACATTCTGTGATATCCTATGCGATACATTGCGATGCAAAAAAAACATGTTATGATAGCTGTGCAACCATTTAAGAAAAAATAGCCCTAAAGAAGGCTGACTCTGTATTTATTCAATATACAATAAAGGTGGATGGAGTCTTTGCACTGCCTATCATTTTCTGCCTGCTAGTATCTTCTTCTCCACCGCAAGTTTCGCCTTATTCATTTGTGAGGGGTCACAAAGTAGTGACTAGCTGTAGCGGTAAGTCAAACTGCCGGCGGAATACATTTAGAGACTCTGGCTTGGCAGTGCGTAAATATCAACTACAACGCCCTTGCCAAATGATAGGGTGTACTTGGAAATGTAGCTGTATAGTTTCCACTATGGACGGTGGGGAAGGTCTGTATGCCACTAAGGAGAGAGCAACCACCCCACCCAGTCCTTGAACCCAGATCTACAGGGTACCACACATGCACCCTGACTGTATCGCCAGTCTCATTGGCACTGCAGTCAGAGCACATCCTCAACCGTAGTGATGGCACTCCATCACACTGCCCTCACCTATGGGAAGTACACCCATGCGCTTTGCACAGAAACACACACAGGTGTGTCTGCCACATTCATCACCACACTTCTCCCATTCCAGGGTGCTCCGAATAGGCCTGTTAGTGCTTTACCTATCACTGTGGCTCCTTACACTGGGGTCAACCTTACCTGGGGGTCCCTCAAGTAGCTGAGACAATATCTGCACCTCCAGTGGCCTCATGCCAAGCCATCTTACTTCTGATACCACTGGTAGCGAGGGGAGAGAGATGTCATACTGCCCCAGCCAACCTTGAACACACGTTTGAACAGCAAAGAAGGCCAGGTTCAAAGCCCAGGTGGGGAGACTGCTCTCTCTCTTTGCTACAGCCACATACAGCAGGGCATTGTGTTCGGTAGGCTGTTGCATCTGTGTGTCATAAATCAGGAGTAACTGACTTGTCTGTTCTGTGCTGATAAAACTTAGTGCTGTTCATGGAAGAAAATTTAGTGGCTGATTGTTTTCCACCTTTTCTTTAGCATTTTAATACACCTGAGCAGTTGCACATTATGAAGCCTTAACTTATGACAGGAAGACAGCATTTTCCTGTAGCCTTACTGTTGTCAGTCTCTTTCTATACCTACCTTTACACACTTTTGTGATTACCTTTAAAGCCACCTGTGGAGTCGAAAACAAATGTCCATTTTTTTGATAATAAAGCTATTATTATATAACTATTTTTACTTTTGTATGTCTCCACTTTTGTGCAATCTCCATCAGAGTTGTAGGCTCCCTAAGGTCTGGGGAACTGAAGGGTAAGCAGAACAATCAGTGGCAGGTGCAAATCATTTAGTACATTTCATTGATTTATTTATATGGCTTTACTTAGATAGGACAGTGAAGGTGGTGACAGGAAGTAAGTTGGAGAGAGAGAGATGGGGAAGAATTGGGAAATGACCGCAGGCCAGATTCAAACCCGGGTGCCCATGGGCAAATGCCCATTCATGGCCAGGTACTCTAACCACTGCACCCTCATCGTTTGGTACATTTTCTTCACAGTATAATTTTAGAAAAAAAAGTTTCCGTACAGTATGTTTGATCATTTGGTTTGTTTAAAGGGTAGGTTAGTATTCTTTAAAAGCCTACAGTTCCTGTTTTCCTGCCACAGTACTGGTAATACAGCCCTCAGGACCTTCTGGTGGCTTTCTGATGTTTGTCAGACTGCAGTCATGCAAGGAGGCTGGGCTTCAGAGCCACAATCCTGAGGGGCTGCCCTGGTACATCCTGTCGCTGTCTTATCAGCTTAAAGGCGATTTTAACTTTGGATTTTAACACAACATAAGTCACCATATTTCAGCTTCTAACAACACTTTCACACCACTGACAATGACTGATTATCTTTTCTTTCTTATTTGCCCTATCTTGTGTTGCACAAACCCAGATGACCTCTTGGACAACACTTCACATTAATAAACTAAAATATTTAATGGCTATGAATAGAAAAAAAACATACTTCTCCTTGAAATTTGCAGATGATTACTGTCCTAACATGGTACAGTGTTGTGCCTATGACTACATCTATGAACCCAGAGGGAGCGCAGTGCATGTGTGTTACACATGAAGACCAACACAGTAACTAGCCTACAGTTTAATAAAAATCCCCATATGCGGCTCTCCATCAGATGTGGCATGCTTTAAGTGCCAGTGCAGTACTAACACAGCAGACAGCACAAATCTCTGCCTCTTTGGTGACTTGTTTAGGGAACGATGCGAATGACAGACGTTTCCTGCCAGCTGCTGGTCTTCTCTGTTCTCATTGAGTGGCTTACAGAATGATAAGACTCTTATCAGTTCAGCAACAGCATGAAGCAACTGGTCTGACTTTGGCAACAAGAGAAAATACCCTCTACTTCATCACCCAGTTGTTGTCTTTGGGCATTAACATGTGTGAGTGTAAAGTGTGTTTGTGTGTGTGTGTTTGAGAGAGCGCATGCAAGAGAGAGAGAGAAAGAGAGAGACAGAGAGAGAGACAGGGAGAGCGAATGAGACAGAGGGTATGATTGTGTGTGTGTGTGTGTGTGTGTGTGTGTGTGTGTGTGTGTGTGTGTGTGTGTGTGTGACTGTGTTTGCACACTAAGCAGCTGACCATGGGGCTGATACCCTCAGGTTGCTGGCCCCTCCCTGCTCTATGCGTGCACTCATAATCAGCCTGTGATGACTGAGCAACAACAGGGCTCTGTCTTTGAACCCACAGAGAGGAGATGGCATGGCTGCACAGCTCACTTCCACACCATGTATGACAGCTGTTTTTGCTTACACATGCTACACGCAAGTGTTCCTGCATCTGTCACACACACACACACACACACACACACACACACACACACACACACACACACACACACACACACACACACACACACACACACACACACAGTAACATGGACAACATAATCAGCCAATGAATAAATCCAGCAACTGTACTGTACGTGTAAGTCGAAGCCACATTCATAACAAATGCTCCTGCACCTGTACCTCATCCATACACAAATTAGCCTGTCGCCGAACCTGTCATGCAACTGGTTGTGCAAAACTACTAAAGACTAAACCTGAATCCTGAAGATTCTCTCAGAAACAAGCAAGGTTTGTTTTCTAAAAGCCTAGTCATACATACATAATAACATGCACAAAAAAGCCTTACTGCATTCTAAATCATAACAAGTAATAATAATAATAATAGTAATACCAATAATGAGCTTCTCAATGTTTTAACAATCTACATAGTGCACTGTTAAATACATCTATAATTGATAAGCATGTCAATAATTGACCCTGTCAGCAAATTACTGTTTAACCTACTAATCTAGCAAAATGTGTTTTACAGCTTCTTATGGAACTCATGCAATAATAAAAAAAGAAATAACAATGTTTTCTACCCAGTGTCTCAAGTCTGGACACATAAGGGGAACATGTATTACATAATATGTCTAAAGTTTATTTTGTGTTACATAAAATGTGTATGCACACATTTGCATGTGTGTGTGTGTGTTATTTATTTGCGCTAAATAACTTGAACTCTTTCCTTATTATTCAGTGAAATGGGTTAACTGCAAAATAATTAAAATATATATATTAGGAATCCCTATAGGTCCAGACCTGAGGCACCACTGTCCATAATTATTAAGGAAAATGTCTTTAGTAAGACGGTTTTAAATAATAAAAAACTATAAACCTTAGGCCTATCAGAGGTTTCAGGATTACGACACAACACATGATTGTTCTTTGCAAGCCATGGCTGTCAAAGCTCCAGCACCACTGGGATCTCTATACCCACACTGGTCACCTCAGAGAACTAGCCAACTCTGTTACAACTGTCAACACAATAGGACAGTGACAAAGCAGCACAACATGACAAAGCCCCACGCGAGGCCTCCAGCCTCCTTTCATCTGTTTGGTGTAATCAAAACTCTGGCAGCCTAGCCTAGCCTTCACTTTGACAGAGAGACCATGTTGTTAGAGAGGAGTGGAAAAAGGAAAGAGTTGGACCATGACCGCTTAAGTACAAGCTGGGCATCACCTCGCGTGACTGCAGGCTTTATTAGCCTAAAGCTAAGCCAAGTCTGCAGAGGCAGTGGTAGAAGTGTTTTGTGTTAGTTTTTCATGAATTCAAATATGCCTTCTATGAGGTTACAGAATTTACAGAGCTACCACTACTGTTTTAGGGCGTGTGTTTGCTGGACCATTTGAGTTTGTGCAGCTTGACCGGTGGGTTGGGTCAGTTAGTTAATAAAAACAAAACATCACATATCAATATAAACGTACACAAAATTGAGTTATAGTACTACTACTACTACTACTACCACTAATAATAATAATAATAATCATCATCATTACAACAACAACAACAATTATTACTACTACTAATAATAGTAACAATACTAATAACAATACTAATAACAAAGGCTGAAGTAGAAGACTAGTTTAATGGTTGTAGGCTATTTAAACAAATAATTGCAGTTATTGTTCAGACAGACTAACATTTAGAACAAAAATCTACATACAGTCACCTTTGTGAAGACATAAAGTTTTGGTATTTTTTCTTTAACACCGCATCTCGTCTGATTACAACTGTGACTCGGCTAAATACTAGAATGAGTAGGATACTTTTAACTCAAGTAGTATTACTGTGGAACTGTTGCTGGACCACAAAGGCAGCCAACAGCTAGTCTTCCTCTTCCAACAAAAAATAGCCTGAACTGACTAAGACCTTCCAAAGCATGACTACATGGGCAGAACATATCATAATCGTGACTAACACTCCAACATTAAGGGTATAAATTAGTTCCTCACTTAAAAAAAGGATTTGAATGAGGGGTCAAGTGGGTTGCCCATAATCAAACCGTCTGTCAATCTACTAATGGTAATGTAAAGACTACTGATAGTTAGCAATAACTTCGTGTTGTGTTCAGCAACCCAAGTAGCGTTTCTAAATTATGTAGCAATCCCCATAAACAAAATCATCAGTGAGACCCAAGACTTAACACAGGTTAGTCTACTACTGACAGTCGTACTAATAAGTCATTTTGACAATCCTGTGGAAATTTCGAGGAGGTTTGAGACTTACCACCGCTACACTGAATGTCTATTAGGGAATCATCCCGCGGCTTTCCCGCTATTCGATTCATCTTCGGAGCGAAGACGAGGACGCGTGCTCCAAAAACACTTTTTCACTCTTATAATAAGCTCGGAGGACTTTTCGCCGACCAGTCCCCCTTCGGCTCCTGCCCTCTATGTAAGATTTATTCTGGTCGCAGGCAGGCGCGTTAACATGAGTACAGAGTGGCTGGTATCCTCCCTCCGACAGCGTCTAGCACCTAGCTACTGACACAACTGCCGGTCTCCCAAAAGAGCAAATCCCATCTCAGAAAGGGGAGGGGTTCCAGAGTACCGCACTTATCTTGCCCGTTAACCGGCTTTCATCAAGTTGGAGCGTTTTAGTGTCAACACTATACCATACCAGCCATACCATACCATACCAACCATTTATTTCCATACCATAGGAACAAAACTTTTACTTTTGTTTAAAATAAGATGTATTTGTTTCGCTATGTCCATTACAGGCTATGGAACACTCAGATTACAGATTACCCTACTGTAGTTTATGGGTTTAAGAAGGCCTCTGGTTTATCATTGTCCAATTAATTCATGTAAAATCTTCAACTCATACTTTAGGTCTAACAACCTTACAGATTGCATTTACAATGAGACAAGGTCGACTGCTCAGCTGGTAGACCTTTTCTTTGCAGGACCTTTCCTAGAATGCACAGGCTTTTCCTTCAGCCACACACACACACACACACACACACACACACACACACACACACACACACACACACACACACACAAACACACACACATACACACGCACACACACACACACACACACACACACACACCTCCACCCTCCCTGCCACATGTGATGGCAGTGGTTTTGTCTGGACAGATTTAGCAGTTGCTGGTACCCAACCCCTCCAGATGTGGTTCTCTGTGCTATGCCTCTCGTGTAATTAGTCCATGCCCGCTCCCTGGGTGTAGCATGGAGCTGGAGCGAGGCCCTTCATTTTCTGAACCGCGCAGGCTGCTGTCAGGGCCCTAGACATCTCCACTGCACCTTCCTGGGGGCTGCGGTCCCCAGGGCCATACCGCAGAGGGTGGGGTGTAGGGTAATAACAGGGACTTGGGTGGGCCTGGTTGGGCTGTCCACCTGATTACAGATTTGTTGAGGTATAGATGACATTTGATCACAGATAGTCTCTCTCATTCTCTCTCATTCTCTCTCTCTCTCTCTCTCTCTCTCTCTCTCTCTCTGTGACACACAGACGCACACACACACACACACACACACACACACACATGCAAACACATGTGAGCGCACAAACACACACACACACACACACACAGAAACGCAGTCGCACCCTATACTGATGAAGAGGTTCCATTTATGGCTCTGATGTTGCTGTATGTGTGTCTGCCTAATGACAGATAAAGTGCATGTAAAAAGGGAAAATAGAAGTTTTGTTCTTTACCATGAAAATCATTCCCTTTCATTACAGATAAAGTAACTTTTTTTACAGGATGACCATACGATTCTAAAGTGTTCATGAATAGACTAACAAAGAAGCACATATTGTGCTCTACATCATGCTTATTTTTATACATGTAAATGTATTGTTATGTGACATTGGTTCTTTTTTATCATGTTTTTTAAGCAGATAAACTGTCCAAGTTTAAGCACCTATTAGGCTTGCCTTTCCCTCTATATGATTTAAAACAATTAAGTAGCATTTATTAGAGTGAATAAGCACCATTATGAGCCACTTTAGTAACAAGCCACTGCTTAACCACTCTGCTGTATCAATGCTAAATACCTCGTGGTCGTTTTGTGTAAAGCAAAAATATGAAAAGGAAGAATTAACCTGTTTACAACACTGGAGACAAGTCAACAATACCAAAGCCTATTGCTGCCATCTACCGGACGATAGTAGATTATATGTAACAAACATATGGTGGGGAATTTGGGTGAATTCCAGTAGTGTATAGCGTTACACTCCTTGAAATATTAGCTTATTGGTCAGTAGCACAGATACGACTTCCCTCATTCCTGGTTTTATTGTTGTCCTTGTCTTGTGTGTAGTATAAAAAGAAAAAAAAAAACAACTGAAAAGGTAGACACAGAGGGGGTGAATGGGTGTGACATCATGCAGGATTGTCAACAGAACAGGTGACATTCCTGGAACCTGTGTCAGAGGAAAGCTGCAGTAGGCCTGACTGTTTATTGAGGAAGTGCGAAGTATATTGTGCGTGGTAGCGAGTGAGCATACATACATACTTGCTCCTATGTACGAAACATGGCTTGTGATTAAACCACGGTCCCAATGAAAACAAGTGACGGCTAAGTGGAGTTTGGAGTAGCCGATATATCAGGAACACACAGGATTATCTACCATGGCTCACAGGTTGGGCCATAAGAGACATGTAAGTAGTTTGCATCTGACAACATCACTCTCGTTGTAGTTCAAGGGTAGCCTAAATCTGGTTTCGTTTCGAGTAGCCTAGGCCGAGGGGAAATCTTACTGGTGAACAGATTTATTATGCATCCAAAACTACTGGTAAATGCATCCGTCAAAAGCTCTTCCTTTCTTTTAAAAAAATCTTTAGTATTTAGTCTATATAACCTTTAGTATTTAGTCTACAGTGTATATAGTTATACATACAAGCTCCAAAGTGAGTCAGTGCTTCACACTGACAGGAACAAGTTATTTGTTTAATACAAAGGCTATCTTTGATGCTATCTATTTTAAACATCACATTGGTGAACACTGGGCCAACCAGACGTAGATAACAATAAAAAAACTTTACTGTACCTGAGCTTTATCGCTGATTTTGGCAAAGGACTGTTTCCCATCCTAAAGGATTAATGCACTTGCCCTTTAGCATGGCAAAAGGATGAATCTTTAGGCTAATGTGTGCAGCACGAAAAAGACAAACGGACCCCATTTTCTTTTCTTTTCTTTTCTTTTCTTTTCCTTCTTTCTTTCTTTCTTTCTTTCTTTCTTTCTTTTCTTTTTTTTTTTAACATGGAGTGTTTTGTGCATCCTGGAGAGAGGCATCATGCACCTGCACCCTAATTCAGAGAAATGACCTTTATATTTCGCAATAGGCGTTCATGTCGACTGATGTAAAACAAAGGACAAAGAATGGTAATAACCAAACATAAAAGAAATAATAATATCGGGCAATGTGTCACCTAAAATTGCTTGTAGTGTGTATAGAGCTGTAATTTAGTGGGCTTCAGGCTATGTTGGTAGATTACTCCACATTTTGTTGTAATTAAAATATGTTTA
Organism: Setipinna tenuifilis; assembly: GCA_030347295.1. Classification (NCBI taxonomy): domain Eukaryota; kingdom Metazoa; phylum Chordata; class Actinopteri; order Clupeiformes; family Engraulidae; genus Setipinna; species Setipinna tenuifilis. The sequence goes on along the minus strand of CM059268.1, from coordinate 9,322,055 downwards.
TTATTATGAGTTCGGCTTCCAACACCACAAATAATGATTATGTTTTCTAACGTTATGATTATGATTAAAAAAAAACAAAAAAAAAAACAATGTCATTTCAGACAGTAGTTTCGAACTACTGTACTGTGTTTGGGTCTATTAATGGCCTTCCCACACACCCATGCAAGAAAGCGCTAAAAATAGCTACAGTAAAATTCAGTGGTATCATTGTAACAGTATTGTTATATTCTCTGTGTGAAGTCTGTGGCTGAAACACAAGAGGTCTCCCTTAAGCTGGTTTCTGGTCTCCCCTGAAACTAGCCTAATCATGAACAAAGACTAAACACTTCCCACTAACCTTAGTCACCCATACAGTATTACAGCCAGTGTCCTTAAGGCGAAAGTGACTCACATGGTGTCACCTCTCCAAGTATGCCCCAACCGCCCCAACACACACACATGCACCCACACACAGTTGCACATCTCTTACATCTCATGATTAACATTCCTTTAAGTGCTTCTGTCATGGTCAAATTGTTGTGTGAGCCATTCCATACATTCTCTAGAGGAATCAGTCAGAGTTATTAGGTCAAGGGCTGAGACTTCCCATGCAGGTGTGATTATTTTTGTCACGTTGTCGTCATCAGTGTAACTGACTCACCGTCACCATCCGACATCAACAGTAACTGCAACGACAGTCTCTCAGACTGTATAAACAAACATCTGTGCTTTGAGGTGTGGAGTAGACCATGTGTGGACTAAAAAAGCCCAAGTCAAGGCTATGGCACACCTCTCTTCTTGGCCTAAGGACTTTGTCTCGGTATCACCTTCTGGTGGGAAACTTGGCTGTGTCAAGTTTCTGGTGTGTTTCTAAAAAGTATTTCTTTCATGACATCACAGACCATCACCATGTCCACTGATATCTCTTTTCTTCTTTCTATTCCTTGAGGCAGACTGCATGCTTTTTTAATCTTTAATTTCTTTAGCATATTATATTATTTGCATATGTGGGATATGCCATGTCATGAAATATCCAAATATACACCAGACAGAGTAACTCAATTTGATGAAAAGCACATTTCTAACTTCTAACTCTAAAGTGCAGTTTTAGACATTTTGTCACTGTACTTCCCACACCTTGTACAGGGTAGGCCATAATGATGGAACACATTTTAAATGCTACTATCTTGAATTATAAAGAAGAGTATCAAATATATTTATTACATAAGTAACATACAGGAGTTTAATGTAGTGCCTAAGATTTTGCTACTTCTTACGGTTAAGAATGTACACAGTATGTGGTTACCTTCAAACTGTTCATCATGTGCTGTGTGACTGCTGCATGGTATTCAGTTGCACTGTGGTGTAACATCATGCTGTTTGCCTTCTGTATCTCTATCTGTTTGCCTTGTGTTTCTGTAGGGCAGCATTGACCTTCTGGAGGTGATGGGAGTGGTCAACGAGAAGGGCAGTACAATTCATCTTCCTCCCTCAGTGGTAAGGAGAGGGACATCATTCATAAAGATTCGCACAGTCAGATAACAGACAACAGTTAACTTAAAAATATATTAGTTTCGGTCTGGTTGTACTTAACCAGCACACAACGTTGCCATAAAATGGCCACTGTGCATACTTTGTACCTCAGAGAGATCTCCTAATATTCTCACCATACTGATGTGTTGGTGCACTCTTAAACACACATACAGCCCCTGTGTGACAGACTGGGTGTGGGGAGGTGTTGGGGTTCTCAGACAGCAGCTATTTTACGGCAAGTATGTGTTAGTTTGATCATCATTAGTTTATTTGTCATGGACACACGTTTGTTCCATACTGAGCAAAGAGGGACTCAAACTCCATGCTAATGCTTCTCTGCTAATGCCCTCCCACCATTACTCTCTACTTGGAATACGTGACCCTAGATTGTATCATCTGAATCTGGGTTGACCATCACTGGGTTTTCTGTTGTTAATGAGATGAAAAGCAAGATGCACATCACCATTGTAGACTGTATGCTAGAAACCTGCTTTGGATATAGTGTAATAGTATTAATAATAGCTGTTTTGTGTGGCAGTATTGGATTCTGACTTTTGAGCCTTCTACATGATTGACAATAGATCAAGCAAGATCAAAATGCCAAACACTGCTAGTGAGCTACTAGCTGTTTTGTGTGGGTGAGCTAGTGTTTTGTGTTAAAGCATATTTTTTCCCCCAGCACACCCCTCTGACCTATGACTATGTGTTGGTGGCTGACAACCTGGAGGATCTCAGCAGCGAGACATACAGGAAGCAGGTGGCTTTCGTGAACGCCCTGAAGGACAAAAGGTTGAAGATATCGGTGAGTTGCGATCTGTGGTCAGAACTACATGATTTGTTTCAAAATCACGAAATCAAATGAAGTAAAATCTATGCCATTTTATCGTATTTTATGTTTGTCCATATCCTAGAAAATCTCAGATGATGACAAAGTGTTCTATGGCATTAAAGCACCTAAGGAGATCTTTGAGAAGTACCGATACCTGCTAAAGGTGTCAGATGCCTGTAACTGGAGTTACGAACAGCAGGGCATTGTCCCCCTTTCCACAAGGTATTTTATAGTCCTGTGCCTACACATTTAAGTGCACAACTGTACAAGCCAGTGTGCATACAGACATTGCAAAATCACACGCTAGAGTACATACTCAAGTACATACTTACAGGAGTACATACTCACTTGAGTACATAGTCATACTTAGCTCTTGAGTACTTTGAGTATTTGAGTACATAAATAAATATTGTCAGAAGTGTTTTACACACCTCAAAGCAATGTAAGACCTACCATGCATTTTGGCCTTTTGCCATCCTGTGAAAATGCTTGTTTTGAATTGTGTGATCAGATCCAGACCAAAAAACTGTATAATGAACAGTCCAGGTCATTAATTGAAGCTATACGTTTGTTTATTTGTGCTTTACATGACCACATACCATGGTAATTATTTTGATCATAATGCTTTTTGCTAATGAAGGCATTTTTCAGAAAGCAGATTGTCACACACAGTCTCTTCATGCTTTTATGTACGTGTTGCACTCTACCCAGAAGTTCTATGTTTTCATTTTTCTTCTCCAGGATAAGGATAGTGAACTTTATCCTCCACCATACCTGTCTTTTTGAAACAGGAGGTGAGAAGTGTTACACTTCTTATATCTCACACTCACCATAAACACTTACTAATACAGTTCTTACAAAGCAATGCACTAATGACATATTCTAAAGTGCTGCTATGCTTTTCTCTCTCTCTCTCCCTCTCCCTCTCCCTCTCCCTCTCCCCCCCTCTCTCTCTCTCTCTCTCTCTCTTTCTCTCTCTCTCTCTCTCTTTCTGTCTCTCTCTCTCCCTCAGAATACTTGCAAGACCTGATGAAGAAGAATGTATTCGAGGCTGAGTTTTGTTTACATGAGGTGAATAAATATGAGGAAGTGACATCACACAGGACAGTTTTAGAAACGTAGCTGGGGCTGAAGAGGGCTGGTGTAGAGTAGTGTGATGTTTGGAGATTAAAAATAATTAGGCAGACCTGAGCGGGTAGGACACAGTATCACATTTTCTTCATGCCAGGGACAACCCAACAAATCACACTAAAGAAAAGAATGTCATCCCCTCTATATCTCTCGCTACTATCACAGGAATGACCCTGCATGGGGTGTAGTGCTTTCTTGTTCACACCCTGGGGTTAAAAATAGGCCTGAATAAAAGCTATGAGTGCCCTTAGATGAAACCTGGCATGGAATCCTAGATGTCAAATGTCATTATTATAAACCAAACAACCCGCAGACTACGTCAAGCGATTACGCTGGTAGCTACAGATTGTATGTGCGAGTGTGTGCCTGCATGTGTGTGTGTATGTGCGTAGGTGAATGTGTGGGCGTGCATGTGTGTATGTGTGTGTATGTGCATGTGTGAGCGTGCATGTGTTTATCACAGCAAGTGTAGGGTCTATGCGTTTGTTATTATCATTTACATACCTATCAAAGGTAGACATTCTGTCTTCAGAAAGTTTTCCTGTTCACTTAACACAGATGATTTCACCAAAGAAGCTGATCTAGTACCTGGCAGATGTTGTGCTAATTAGGATTAACTGGTTCAGCTGAAGGTTGGAGCAAATATGTGGCAAAACTTAGCAGGAATGTCCACCTCTGATGACTGTGCACACCGGCAGCACACACCACATTTGCAAACGTGTGTCATGTGGGCTTCACAGAAAAAGGAGCAGAAAGACCTGAGAATGAGCTGGGCTCGATGGACCGCCTGTTTCCAAGGGCAACCAATTAGTAATGTCAGGTACTTACACAAAGACGCACACACATACACATGCACAAAAGTGCACACACACACTCACACACACACACAACATAAATATGACAAATATCTGGATATTATACATGCTTTTAGCTATTGTTATATGTTACATGGAAGAATGTCTACATACTTGTGTATGTGTGTACTTTATGCATGTTAGCTAGTGGAATGGTATGAAAATTCTTGGTAAATACAGTATTCTGTCTCTCTTTGTCTTTGTTTATGTCAAAAGGTTAGGGTTGAATATGTATGTGTTGACGTGAATATGGCATTCTTGTTATGAAACAGGAACTACTTTGGTGAGAAGGTGGCACTGTACTACCTGTGGCTGGGCTGGTACACCTTTCTGCTCATTCCAGCAGCTCTCCTTGGGATCCTTGTTTTCCTATATGGGCTGGCCTTCTACCAGAGCAGCCCACTGATGTATGTATAAACACACACAGACACAATAACATGTGTGTGCATGTACAGTACACACACACACACACACACACACACACACACACACACACACACACACATACACACAAACACACACATGCATGCACACATAAATATTATACATTACCTAAAATTGTTTTATTTCACATTTCCATCTGTGTTTGGGTGACAGAAAGGAGGTGTGTGAATCTGACACAGTTATGTGTCCACTGTGTGACAAGAAGTGCAAAGTGTGGAGTCTTAATGAAACCTGCTCTTATGCAAAGGTGGGTCACACACAACACACACACACACACCACACACACACGCACACATATGCTGGAAGCAACACCTGCCATAATGTTTATGTACTCTATAGCTTGTTAAGTCAGGTTAATAAACAAACTTATCTTCAATTCAATGACATGTCTAACCACTTTACCTATGAAGTGATAATAACAAGAGAATCATGTACTTAAAGCAGGCTGTAAAGATCACATGTGTGCTTTCTTTTCTCTTTTTGTAGATGAACCTTCTTTTTGATAATGAGGGTACTGTGGCGTTTGCCATGTTTATGGCTGTATGGGGTAAGTTAGAGACACAAACACACACATTACACATTTTTCTTTTATTTATGGTCCAAAATGCTTAAGCAGTTTAACATTTAAATATTGTTTAAAGAATTCAAGAGTAGAAGACATCTTTCCTAGATGAACATTCTGCTAAATTCATTTTCGTTCATTTTCACATGTTTCTATTGCAAAGTTCAGTTCTAAGTTCAGTAATTGGTGCAGTAGGTATTTGTAAGTCCTTAAGTCATATGATATCTTGAAACACTTGGTCACACTTCATTTTACTGTCACTGTTACATTAATTAGGCACAGGTAACAAAGTGTGTAACAACATGTAACATTATGTACTTACACTGTATCATAGGGTTAGGGTAAGGGTTAGTGTTGTACAATGTATATACACAATATTACATGTTGTTACATGTAGATACTAAAAAATGGAACCATAAAATGTAGTGCTACCAAACACTTATTTAATTCCTTATTTGTCCGAAATTTCCCCTTAGCCACAGTTTTCCTGGAGTTCTGGAAGAGACACAGAGCCTCCTATGTTTGTGAGTGGAAGGTTTTCGACTGGTCGGAGGAAGAGGTAAGAATTAAGTAGAGGTCAACCGATATGGGTTTTTCCGTGTCGATGCCGATGTGTTACACGTCAGGTGATTTTTTTTGCCGATATTTTTCTGGGCGATAATTGGAAGTTACCCTTCCCTATTTGCATGATAGGTATGCCACACAATTGCACATACTTATAAAACACTGGTATGTCTGTGCGTGTGTGTGTGTGTGTGTGTGTGTGTGGGTGTGTGTGTGTGTGTGTGTGTGTGTGTGTGTGTAAACAGGAGGAGCTTATTTTGGAGATTGTAAATGATGCTGACTGTGAGCCCAAGCAGCACAAGCACTCCTACCTACGGAGCATCCTAGTCCTGGTGTTAGTTACCCTTATGGTAAGAGGCATTAAGTGTAAACTCAGGCAAAACACACACTGAAACATTTATGTTGTCTGTCTGTCCATAACTCTGTCTTTATCACAAACTTTTATTCAAACTTGTGTGTCTGTCTGTCTATCTATCTATCTGTCACATCCACACAGCCACAAAAACATATGAAGAGGTCATTTAACATTGTTAATAGAAGCATTTATGCTATGATTAAAATTTATGAAGCAGACTTTACATATAAATTTGTGTCTGTGATAAATAGTGTGGTGCTTATGTCTAGCGTTTTTTCCATCTCTTTGCCACTCTGTCCAGTTGGTGCTGATCATTGGTCTGGCCCATGCGCTGGTGGTGTTCAGAGTCATAGCGGCGGTTTACCTGACCGAGAGCAGCTCGGAGTTCCTGAGCGATTACGCCAACACTGCAGCCCTCATGATGGGAGCCGTGTTGCACTACTTTACCATCACCATCATGACACGGGTACAACTTAGACCTTTCTTCTGTGTTTGTGTTTGTGTGTGTGTGTGTGTGTGTGTGTGTGTGTGTGTGTGTGTGTGTGTGTGTGTGAGTGCATTTGGTGTGTATATGTGTGCTAGTTTCCCATGCTCTTCGCAAGCTACAGAGGGATTCACTATAACTTAAATCTGTTGGCAGGTCAATCGAATGGTGGCCATCAAGCTGTGTGACATTGGTTGGTATCTCACTGTTGACTTCTTCTTGTCCTTCTTCTGCAGCATGACTGTAGATTTTCTGCATCATTAATATCCCAATATATATTTATATTTTACTCAATTTCACCAGTGTAACATTTTCTCTATAATACTTAGCAGCCTTAAATATAAATGGAACTGTATTGTGTAATATATTACAACCCATGCCTATAACTTCAAAAAGCTACACGAAAGAAGCATTTTGTTGTTACGATCTTACTGTACAAATATGCCCCCTAGAGGTGGATGTATACATGCAGGCATTGTTCAAACAGCTTAGTATTCATAAGTAGTGTAGTAACTGCAGTGACCTTTAGCTCGTTAGATATTATTAAATCAGTTAAATAACTAGACTGCATTCCCGCAGAAAATGCAAAAAGTGTGCTTGCATTTTAGCATTGTTAGCAATGTTACCATAACTGGTAAATAGCTTCGGTAATATAGCTACACAACACTGTAAGCACAGTTAATTACTTCACATTTTAGCATAGTTAGCATAATTAGCATTGTTAGCATAAATAGCATTGTTAGCATAACTGTTAACAAACACTAGCTGTGTTAACTAAGTAACACTGTTAACCCAGTTAATTACTGTGCATTTTAGCATAGTTAGCATTGTTAGCATAGTTATCATTGTTAGCGTAACTGCTAACGAATACTAGCTGAGTCAACCAAGTAACACTTTTAACCCACTTAATTATTTTCCATTTTAGCATAGTTAGCATTACTAGCATTGTTAGCATAACGGCTAACAAACGTTTGCTAAGTTAGCAGAGCAGCACTGACTACATAGATAACTACTAGAGATAACTACTATAGGCTGCAATACACTCCCATGGCAGAACATTATGCAGGCCATGGCATGGGGATTATGACATCACTTTAGAGTTCTATTCCTGAACATTCCACATTTAAAAAATGGCAGTTGGTCCAGGTGCAACTGCCACAGTATTGTCTGCCTCTCTTTCACCATTTTTAAACTGTCCTGTTTCAAAAAGTTTAAGTAGTTGCCACATCAACATTTCACAGCTCACAGTCAGATCCCAGACCTCTCTTACAAAGTTTAAATCAAGTTTATAGGTTAAAAGGTTGAGTTTTGATCATTTAAAACTTCAGACATGCACCCTGACCTGTTTACAGTAAGATGATGAAATGTATGGCAAAATCCCATAGACTGTCTGACACCATTTTTAAACTGTCCTGCCTCAAACAGTTTAAGTAGTTACCACATGAATTTTACACAGGTCACAGTCAGATCCCAGACCTCTCTTACAAACTGGAAATCAAGGTTATAGGTTAAGTGGTTAAGTTTTAATCATTAAAAAACGAAGTGGAGGTTAGAGTGAGGGCAGAGCTCACTCTGGCTGCTACAGTGGACCAGTGTACTATGACATCATCAGCCTGAACATTCCGCCATTCATTTTCAATGGGCCAAAAAGTTGCAGAAAAACGACAATAACGGACGAACGACAAGAGGTACGGTATAGGGAAAGGTGGGCGGTCTTGTCCAAACCGGCCCGGTCGTTTTAGAGTTGGAACGGTGTCTCTATCTCGAAAGCCTGAGGAGTAGTAATGTCTGAAAGATCTGGTTCAGGAGAAGAAGAAGAAGAAGAAGAAGAAGAATAAACGGTGGGATAACAATAAGTGTGCTTTTTGCAAGCACACTTAATAAATTGTGAGACAGAAGAATGAAATGAAATGAAATTAAATGTAGACTTCAACCACTTAAGGGGATTTTACTTTCAAGCTTCTTGATTATGTACTCAATTTCTACTTTGACTTGTCTCTTGTTTCTGGGCATAGCGAATATGATGACTAAAGTCTGTCTGTCTGTCTGTCTGTCTGTCTATCTATCTATCTATCTATCTATCTATCTATCTATCTATCTATCTGTCTGTCTGTCTGTCTGTCTGTCTGTCTGTCTGTCTGTCTATCTATCTATCTATCTATCTATCTATCTATCTATCTATCTATCTATCTATCTATCTATCTATCCATCCCTCGGCAGAGCGGGTGCGCTCCCATGCTGGCAAGGAGCGCAGCTTCACAGTAAAAATGTTCACCTTCCAGTTCTTTACCCTCTTCTCCTCCCTCATCTACACAGCATTTTTCCTGGGCAGGTAAGCTTGAACCCTCACACTCAGACATGTACAGCCAATTCTGGACATGCGATAATGGACACTGAAGTAATGACTTAAGGGTCAAAAGGTCAAAGGTTTCTTCACTGGTCTCCTCGGGGAGAAATTAGACTTAGAGTTAGACGAAAATTACTGCATAAGGGCTATAATACAACATTAAAAAACATTTAGTTGCATTTTGTTGCAGGTGAGCTGTGTAAATTGGCAACATCCACAAATGTGCAAACATCTTGTCGCAAATAAATGTACATACATACATACATACGTACAGTAGAAAAAGTCCCAAAAGCACAAATCACAATAAGTAAACATACATGCATCTGTTGTCCATTGACTGACACACTCACCTCTGTTCATTTATAATCTCGACTAAGAAAGAGATAAACTAGTACTTGTACCTATTATATTTGTTTGGTGGAAAGTGATGAGATGTATTTGTATACAACCACCCCTACCCCTCAGGATAAATGGCCACCCAGGAGCATATGTTCGGATAGAGCAGAAATGGAGGCTGGAGGAGGTGAGTGTACAGTTCAGCTGCTTGATGAATGTTGTGAACCCACTGACAGCTGTCAATCAAATGTTCAAGTAGTCAGATGGTGAGTTCACCTAGATACATCATGGCATATGGTTTTGTCCTAACACATAACATTTGAAAATGAAGAATGAAAATAATGGTGTAACAACACTGAATATTGGATTTATAGATTATGAATTAAATAACAGTGTCTCTCTTTTCAAGTGTCACCCAGGAGGCTGCCTGACTGACCTGTTTATTCAGATGGCTATCATCATGATCTTGAAGCAGAGTATCAACAATGTGTTTGAGTTCACGGGCCCGTAAGTACCCCCAGTCATTTGTTTTGTTTATTTATGATGCATTGAAGTCTGTGTGGCATGCACAGGGAACACAAGAGAATTTTGAAATAAAAAAACCTTAGCAAAAGTAACCTAAATAATGTAATTCTTTGTGACTCATGTATTAATTAACCATAACTTATTTATTACCTAAAACATAAACCAACCCCCACTAATCACAATTTGTGCATCATTAGTGTAAATAGTTGTAGGGATTTTAACAATGCAGGTTTTTAACTGAAAACAGAATCCCCACTGCAGATGTAAATTAGCCTTAGGGTAACTCTGGTGCATCAAATGCATCAAATGGCAACATTTATGTGTAAAATCGTACATGGTCCCTAATGAATAACATAAATTACAAATGCTATCTTGTCTTCCTCTCTCCAGCTGGTTTACTCGCTGGATCAAGCGCAGGAAGCTGCCTCGGCAGAAGAGGAAGTGTGCCAACTGCTACATGAAGGAGAACCAAGAGCAGAAGGCTGGAGTGGAGCTGTGCGACAACTGTAAGCTGCAGGACCTGCAGCGCAACTACCGCCTCAACAAAGTGGACTGCTACAGCCTCTTCAACGAGTTCCTGGAGATGGGTATGACTACTGTGTGATATGATGAATGATATGGGCAATGTCAGGGATGGGCAGACAAAAAGTGCATACTACTACTAATAACATTACATATATAGACAGTATAACATACTAATACATATGCATGATTGATGTTAACACACAGAAAAACGTTCAGAGTTAATTATCCAGTGTTTAGCAAAAGCTTTAAAATTAGAGTTGAAATTACACTGCAGAAAGTTGTAGTGTAAAAAGTAGTCAAATATGTAAGGTAGGAGTGTTAAATTAACACTACAAATATTGGGACAAAATAAACACTGGCATAGTGTTAAACCTGACTCTCTCAGAGTTGATTTAACACTAAATAATTTCCTGTGAGAGGTATGTATACTTCAATTTAAGCTTAGAACGTGCCCTCTTTCTCTTCCCATCCTTGCTTCAGTCATCCAGTTCAGCTTCACCACCATCTTTGTGGCGGCCTTCCCTCTAGCCCCTCTCCTGGCACTTCTCAACAACATCATCGAGATCCGGCTGGACGCCATCAAGATGGTGAGCCTGGAGCGCCGCCTAGTGCCTCAGAAGACCAACAACATTGGTGAGTGGGTGGGTTGTGCTTTCATTGGTTACAAACAACAAGCGTGCTCAAAAATAAAACACGTCTTTGGGTGCAAGTCAAAACATATAATAGATCATACTGCAGCGATACATACTGTACCTCTGCTTCAGGTCTTTGGATATACCACACCTCTGGCCATCCTTAGGCTGCTGAATCGCCCAGTGTATGTGTATAGGGGGTGGGAAAAAGACTTGACCCTGGTCACAAAGGCTTTAAGCCTTTGTCTATGTAGGGATGGTATTCTAAGAGCTTGTATAATGTATTCTGCATTGTACATGTATGAGAATCATGTATGAGAATCAGTTTACATTTTTGACTTCCTCAACATACATACACATGTATGTGCTGCTGCATGTAAATATTAGGATTTGTGTGTGTGTGTGTGTGTGTGTGTGTGTGTGTGTGTGTGTGTGTGTGTGTGTGTGTGTGTGTGTGTGTGTGTGTGTGTGTGTGTGTTATAGGAGTGTGGACTGATGTGCTGGAAGCAGTGGGAGTGCTGGCGGTCATAGCCAATGGGCTGGTGATCGGTATTTCATCTGACTTTATCCCCCGGCTGGTGTACCGCTATTACTATGGGCCATGCTACAATTCCACCAGTAGAGATGTCAAGTAAGCAGAGAGCAATTTTCCATTGTAATCGTTATCGAACAAAGATAAATGAATGTCTTTTTAAAAATCCTGTTATGTATTTCTCACCTCTTTTACATATTGTTTCTCCTTCTTCCATGTTCTTCTTACTCCTTCTCTGACTTTATTCTCCCTCTGCTACACATATGCCCCCCTCCCACCATCCACTCTCTCGCTCTTCTCATTCTGTGGATCAGCTGTATGTCAGGCTACATCAACAACACACTGTCCATTGTGCAGGTGAATGATACACGGGTCCGCAGTGATTTCCTGCATAATCAGCTAATGACACATAATGGCCAGAATGTCACTCACTGCAGGTAAGGTCTGGAGTGAACAGGACTGACATACTGTGTAACAGCCATTTTAATAATATGCCAGCACTTGGACTTTGGGTGTGAGTTGAAGGCATCTATCTATCAATGGATCTATCTATCTATGTTATGTTGCACTGCAAGTCTAACACAGTGTGCTGTCTCTCTCCACAGCTACAAGGACTATCGCAGCAGTGAGGACTACAGCCTAACCCCACAGTTCTGGCTCATCTTGGCTGTGAGGCTGGCCTTTGTCATACTGTTTGAGGTCTGTGCTCAGTCCCAGTGTCCCATGATTGATACTGTGTTATTACACAATATATGGAGATGAATTATCAAAATGATAATGAATGAATGAATGTAGCCTATTATCTCTCTGCCTTTGTCTGTTTTACCTACAGCATGTGGTGGTGATTTTTAAGTTCATTGCTGGCTGGTTTGTTCCAAGTTCATCACTGCAAGTTAAAAACACCAGACTCCAGGATAAGCTGAAGAGACTGAAAGAAGAGTTAAGGTGAGTCAACCAGTAATAGCTTTGTTTGTTGTAAGTGAGTGCCAAGTCAATCATGTTTTAAGAGGTTTGTAAATGATGGGTTAAATGGCAATCACAATTCAGTTGTTGTTTTGGGATAAGTCCTTCAACTGACACTTATGCCTCTTCTAAAACAACTGACTTGTGTTGTGCTGTGTTGTGTTGGCCTTGACTGTATTGTCTTTATTGCAGTGTTTAAGATGCAGTTATGATCCAATGGTGTTTACTGAGTACATACATACAGGCACACAAACACAAATGAAACAACACATAGCTTAAGGTAGTTATACATACATACATACATACATACATACATACATACATACATACATACATACATACATACATACATACATACATACATACATACATACATACAGACATACATACAGTATACATACATACATACATACATACATACATACATACATACATACATACATACATACATATTGATGATAAAGGACCTTTGAACCTGACTATTACTGTGGCTATCAAGAGCCCATTTAGTGAAAGTTTGTGTTTTTAAATCTTCACTTTTGCTGTAATAACATATTTATGTTCTGACATGGTGCGTATGCAACTTTTGTTGTCCTCACACATATGTGTCTTTCAGTGGAGATGCATTTTACTGAAGAGACCCATGCTGCCAAGAAGAAGGATTTTCAAGAAGCAGCCTTGTTCAACAACCTTTGAACCAGTGAGAAGTCAGTTTTGCAAACAAGCAAACAAACAAACAAGCAAACAAATAAAGTTGGTTAGTAAGTATGTAAGTAAGAAAAAAAGAACTCTGTGTCGGTGGTAAGCCCAAATGATAGGAGGCAGAGGCCCAAGGCAATGCGCTTCACCTGTTTACTGTAAGTGCTGACACTGGCCCTTCAGGAAACAAAGGGCTAAAGACAAGAAGAGGACTGAGAACTGACAAATATTAGCTCACCCGCGATGATAACTACACCCTGACATAAATTGTCTGAAAAATTGTGTGAATGTGAAAATTCTGCAACATCTGGCATTACCATAACATTTTAAGAAAGGTTCATGTTACCAAGGATTTATATAGCCACGCTGTTTTTATACTGTAAATAGATCTTTGTTGACATTAAAGTGTGTTCGAGTACCATGATATTCTGTATGCTGCAAATAGTGTATGGTGCTTCGGGTAAATGAAGGACTTGTTGCATTTTTATACGAATTAAAATATTAAGAAAAAACCGCTGTCTGCACTTGTGTTTTATTGGAAGCGTGGCAATGATTTACATCAAATGTACATTAAAAACTACAACGCAAATGGTATGGCGGCGTGTTTTACTTTCGCTCTCCAACAGGTGAAACCTGTCACGTGAACGACGAAGTAGGCTGTCGAAGTTACTCCAGTCAGAACTCCGAGTTAAGGATGAGCGCTTTCCGCAGTTCTGTCTCTCAACAATTAACGTCCAGACATTGATATTTTCTTCTTATTACTCTGGGCGAAGGCGAGGCTGACTTAAAAGTCTGATATGAGGACTAAAGAGATCGTTGCATATTTAATTTGGACGTGTGTGATATGGAACGGAATGTCGGTCACAGCAGGTAAGATATCAGGTTTAGTAGGCTATGTCTAACCAGATGTCTAACAGCAAACATGGAATTTGTTCCTTCTTACGTATCTTACTGTAAATAAGTGCATTTAGAAATTAGGCCTGTTTTAGTAGGTTTTTACTTTTGTCAACTTGAGGTGTTAAATACGTCTGTCTCTTCTGCCAATTTAACGGCAGATACCACATACTGATTGACTATTGTTTGGGATGTTCAAATTGTTCTGACTGTATGGCGTTATTTTGTGTGTGTGTGTGTGTGTGTGTGTGTGTGTGTGAACTTTTTTGATTATATCATCGGTTTTCGTTGGATAAGGAATTTGTTCATTCTGTAGCCTACCAGAAATGACGTCTAGAGTTATCTCACTAATGGGTTAGTACAGCGTTTCGTAGGTGAGCAGTGACCTTCGGACCCGGATGTAACACAGCCTACTTGCTGTATACAGTGTTCTGGTTAATGAGTGATCTAAGGTGTAAATGGCTAGGTGCTTTGAGGCGACCTCAGTTATGCCCCATGTAAAAGTGTGGAGTCAGGTCTTTCAGCCATTAGGAGAAAGCCCTAAACACCCCAACGGCCCCCACCCGCCACACACGCAGACGCTCTCTCCATCTTAATCTCCTCCCTACAAGAATAAATAATCATTAAGCACACACCACACACACCTCACTGTTGACCTTCACATGAGCGAGAAAGAGAAAATATGTGTGTGTGTGTGTACACTGGGGGGTGGGGGATTTGGGGGCCTTGCACACCTGCAAGTAGGCTATACTTTACTATCTCAGACACTGATGTAGCTGTATCCTGTTCAGCCAATTTTTTTATCAATCATCAGTTGTCAACAGTCCTGTCTTCAGGTTTCATTTGAATGTATGCAAATTATGGCAGGACAACAATCTCCATTCTCAGGGACGTTTCCTTGTTCATGCAGGGAGACTCTTGTTGATGTCATCACAAAGGTCAGGGCATTTTCTGTCTGGTGCAGGTTCTAGCCATTACGGGGCAGGTCATGCAGATGTCCGTTGCCTTTAGTATACACATGAACCTTCCACTGCGTGAAGTATATACATGAACTCTAACCTAATGGCGGCAACCTCACCGTGAACCAGGTCCGGAGACCTTGTCACATGCCCTATTATGACCTGAATCTAACATCTGACTACGATACGAGGCAATACACTTCTCTCGTTAAACTTTCCTATCTTAGCAGGCTACAGTTATTGCTGTGTGCTATGCCTGTATAGATGAACCTGTTGCTAAACTTTGGACTTGACCTGAATGCAAAAATATGTATAGCCATGTTTTAGTCCAAGTTTTTTCTGCTGCTTTTGATATACAGTGAACACAGTGACAGGCTTATGTCTATGTGAAGAAGTGCACCATCCCATCGCATTACTAATACTAGATTTCCTTTGTAAACCAAATGTTTCCATTATGTCATCACATGACAGTGAAACAGGGAACATGTTTTTTTCTATTGTGCCTTTATGAAACCCACGCACACGCACACACACACACACGCACACAAGCACACACACACGCACGCACACACACAAATACATACACACACATTCTAAAGCAAACACACACACAAACACACGCACATACACTCACCTTCACACTTCATTAACTTTGTCTACGCCAGCATGGTACTCCAGTGCCTAGCACCCTTTCCCCCTCCCTTCTCCAACCCATAACAAAACAAGACCATAAGATAGAGCGAGAAGCACCAAGGAAAGGCCTCCGCACACACCAACGTCTGAAAAGCACCAGAGCTTAAATGTGCACATGCATATCTAGATAGACAGGCAGACACAGACAGACAGATAGACAGGCAGACAGACACACAGAAAGACAGACAGAAAGACAGACATCTTATAACTACAAATTATAAAATTGTTCAAAGATAGGAATGAGACATTTTTTTTGGGTACAACCTGTTGAAATATCGTCACTGCTTCTTAAAAAACTAAAATCACACTTTGTAATGCTGCCTGTGGTTCCAAGATTATTCTCGCTGAGAAGGTTTGTGTGAAGAGCTAACTCTGTGCTTTTATGGTGGGCAACATCATGATACAGCATAGCATTGATGGGTTACGTCTTTGAATGGGTTAACTTTAACATCCACCCAATAATACACATTCAATGCAGTCAATGGCAATAACAAACTGTTTATACAGAAAGACTAGTTAGTCTAAAGGGATGTAACTGAAATGCTAATCAGCATTTTAACGCATGTTTGAGTCAGGCTAATTACTCTTGTAAGGGGTGCTGTCTGTCATTACTGTTAAGCTCACCTGTGGGGCAGGATCAGGTTTCGGTCGGCAGGGTTATACAGGGCCGCTGCCTCAAGAGCTTCAGCTCATAAAGAACTCTTTTGTTTTTTACCACTCCGACACACACTCTGACACACACACACACACATGCACACACACACACACACACACACATACACTGTATCTTTTTTCACCCCACACAGTAACACATTCAGCAAGACATAAATGCACAGTCATACTCACACACAGATGTTTGATACACCATCCCTCACCAACCAAATCCAAAAACTAACTAACTAACTCTCTCTCTCCCTGTCTCTCTCTCTATATTTCTCTGTCTGTCTGTCTGTCGCTCTCTTTCACCTCAATCTCTCCCTCCTACCCTTCCCCCTCCCTTTCTACTTTCTCTCTCTTTCTCTTTCAGAGTCTGCATGCTCTATGCCACCCACATTTCACCCCAGTGCGAACTCGGAGATTTGGGGCACCCAGGACTCCGTGGTGACCCTAAACTGCACTGCCCTGCTTGCCAGTGACTGTAACGCCACCCTGCAGTGGTTCAAGGGAGGGGCACCACTCAACACCACCTGCTACCCAGAGAACACCACCCAAAGGTGAGCACAGGAGGACTGCAGGCAGACTAAGCACACTAGCCAGGGATTATCACAATCCATTAAAGACCCAGTAAAGACAAGAGAAGTTTCTCATACCAAAGACTGAGTAGTTACTAACAACCCTTTTCAGTTTTGAGCAAACATAAATGGGTATACATACACATATAATCAGGTCTCTGAGTGGTCAGAATACATGTAGGGTTAGGATTACAATGATATGCTGCGGTAGACATATCCTCATGACATAAGTAGGATGCTATCTGCACTTGTGTCACTAACTGTATAAAGTGATGTAAAGTAGTTAACTGCATAACTTCTCAATGAAATCAAACTGACGTAAGGAGTTTTCTGATATATTATACATTACCAAATTAAATACAGATTTCACTTTACTGGGCCTTCAAACTTGTAGACCTTTATAGTGCACAACACAGGACAGGAAGTATGAATTCTTGTGCATGACCTGACAGGAAGTGGTCTAACTGCATTATGTGGCCTTCTTCCTGTCTAGCAAATATGGAAACCAAACTCAGGTGAGCAGCATGCTGCAGGTGAGACTGACAGGTCTTGAAGACTTTGGGCTCTACAGCTGCATCGTGAATAATGTCTCTCTCACATTCAGTCTCAACAAGACAAGTAAGAGATTATGATGTTGTTTGAAAAGTAGGACGTTATTTGCTTAGCCAAATAAGTATGGTCACTGTTCACGTTTTGAATTACACAAAAGCAGCTTTTATATTGACACACAGTAACAGCAAATAAGCTCTTAGTGACTGGATGTGGATGTTATTTCTGCCCCTCTGTCCACCCAAAAAGCTGCAAACTGACTTTTGCGTAGTCCTGGCAAGTGTTGTTGAGTATTTTTTCCATGGTAAAATAACATTAGGATTTTAAATAATCAGATCTACCAAATGGTAAAATCTACAGTGCACAAAAATCTACAAAATATAAAATGCCAGCATTTTGCTGAACACATTTTTTCCCATCTGACTATAAGTAGATGACAAGTAGATTGGCCAGTTAGTAAGTCATCTATGTTCAGTGCACAGGTTTTTACTTTCTAAAGCCCAGATTGACACTTCTGGTTGTAGACATATTTATTTGTGCAAACACACTCACAGTGTATCTACATGTAACACCATGCAATTGTCAGGGGGAAGACAGACAAGGACCCAAGTGTGTTACGTTCAAAACAACAGAGTTTATTGAAGGGTTGTGGGGGGGAAAGAGAGATGGTGTGTGTTTGTCCATGTTCCGCTGATGCGTCTCCGTTTGGCAGTGGGAGAACAGTGTTCCGCACGTCAGGAACCCAGGGCACTGAGGAGACACACACCACAGGCAGGCAGCAGAACTGGGCAGGTGGCAGACAGGCAGAGGTACAAATCAGGGCAGGCAGGAATCACAGTCAATAGGCAGAAGGCAAGTCGTGTTTACCGGGACAGAGGAGCAGACGGTCTCAGGCAGATCCAGGGTCAGGACAGGAGTCAGAAGATCAAGCCGCAGGCAGGAGTCAGAGGCAGAAGGCAGGTCAGGTTTACCTCAGCAGAGGAGTAGACGGTATCAAACAGATCCAGGGTCAGAACGGGAGCCAAGTTTAGCCAGCAAACAAGAGAGCAGAATGAAGACTTTGTACTTTGCAGGATTGCAGACGATCTGACAAAGACGAGGTGAAAGACGGGGCTATAAATAAACAGACACGTTACACAGTTAATGCAGAGCAGCTGGTAGTCAATGCGGGAGCAGAGTGGGTGCAGCTGGGGCTAATCAGTGGAGAGAGACAGGTGATTGGAAGAAATAGATAGTTCGATAACGAGTCGAGTCAGCGACCTCGTTAACGAGCAGAGTGGGTGCTCTTGACAGGAATATTATATTATTATATGCTATTATATTATACACTTACATATCCCTAACACGAACCCTAATCCTCACTCTTACTCTATAACCCTATGGTACAGTGTAAGTACATAATGTTACATATTGTTACACACTTTGTTACACTGTTCCTAATTGATGTAACAGACAGTAAAATAAAGTGTAACTCAAGTGCCATACTATTAGATGTTTTTTTAACACAATTATGTAATTCTCTAACATTGTGTGGTACTGAGATGTGATGTTTTTCCAGACCTGCCCAGTCACACGGCTACCGTAGTGGCGGCCATCACCTTGCTGCTGCTGCTGGGCTTTGCTGCCCTGATCTACTCCCGATGTCACCTCAACATCAAACTCTGGTACAAGAACACCTATGGAGACTATGAGATCAACGGTGAGGAGGACAGGGACAGAAGGGCCAGGGACAACTTTAAAAAATTAATAACCACACACGGCACATTATTTTCTTTACTGTTGATGTTTCAGTCCCATGGTTGTTATCACAGTTCACTCGCTCATTCCTTAAGCCTGCACCTCATGAGTGTACACCCTTTCTTTTCTTCAGTAGCACATTGCTTCAACGAGCTGTTCACTCAGTATTTATTTTTGGCACCTCTTAAGTCATTTCCAGCCTTTTACTGCCCATTTACGGTGAGAGAGTGCTGACATGCATTCATTTAGGCCTTCATGTAACATGGTCTTTCCTGGTTTAAATCACAGATGGTAAAATGTATGATGCCTACATCTCTTATGTCAACGATGAGAATGACAGGAAGTTCGTGAACTTCATCTTGAAGCCTCACCTGGAGAACAAGTATGGCCACAAGCTGCTGCTCAACCACACAGACATCTTGCCGGGGGCAGGTAAGAGCAGACACGTGCGAGCATACACATACACACACACACACACACACACACACACTCACACACACACACACACACACACACACACACACACACACACACACACATGCACACACACACACACAAACAAACAAACATCAATTCGTGCACGTGCGCACACACACACACACACACACACACACACAATTGCACAATCACACACACACACACACACACACACAATCGCACAATCACACAATTACACATGCACAATCGCACAATCACACATGCACACACACACACGCACAATCACACACACACACACACAATCACACATGCATCTACACACACACACACGCACAATCACACACACTCACACACACACACACACACACACACACACACACACACACACACACACACGCACAATCGCACAATCACACATGCATGTACACACACACACATATCCTGTCAGTTAGAGCAGACACGCATACACAGACACAGACAGACGTGCACACACACACACACACACACACACACACACACACACACACACACACACACACACACACACACACACACACCTATCCTGCCAGGGGCAGGTAAAGCAGACATATCAGCAATCTGATCTAAAGGAAGTAAAGTATGAAAAGGTTATGAAACATTCCCAATGTCACTGCTGCCTGAAGATGCAGTCCATGAATCCGGTCATATGTTGATATTTAAGCTCAAAACTTCATACAAAGTGGCTTTCTCACACTCAGCCGATCACCTAAAGCACTTTGTCACCTCATTCCTCACATTCACCCCTGGATGGCACAAGGCTGCCGTGCAGGATGCCAAACAGCATACTGGTAACAGTATGGGGTTCAGTGTCTTGCTTGAAGGAATACGCCAACCTAAGGTGAAATTGAGTCTCTCCCCGCAGTTCCTAGAGTTGGATAAGTGAGCAGAAGCATTTTCTAGCAGAGCCAGCCATTATCTGAATCTGGCAGCACTGACCTTAGCTTAAGCATAGTCGACTCATAGTAGACTCAATTTCACCTAGGGGTGGCGTATTCCTTTAAGGACACCTAGTTCAGACCTGGTTCAGTGTCCTGCTCTGACCTAGTCAGGAGAACTAGGTTGCTGGAATGGAACCAAGATCATCTGGTGGACTCCTTGACCTTGACCTCCTGAGCTGCTGTCGACCTTCCCTCCTGTGCTCCTGAAGCCACTGGTTACATGGCTTGAACTGTTTATTGCTCAGCACACACCAGTATATTTGCTGAGTGTCTTGTACACAGCCAGGGTTCTTAATGAATGCCCACAGGGTTTGGGAGTATTTAGTTACAGGCTAGACTCTGTACACTGTTGTTAATTAGTTGCTCAGTAGTGTAATATGACTGTTTTGGGCGTGGGGGGTTGTGGGCTGTGTGTTTGTGTGTGTGTGTGTGGCAATGTTTGTGAAACTGATTCTTCTCCTTGTGTGTGTGTGTGTGTGTGTGTGTTGCAGAGCCCTCTGCGGAGCTGGTGATGAGTGTGAGTCGTTGCCGGCGTCTCATAGTGGTGCTGTCTCAGTCGTACCTACAGCTGGACTGGTGCAGCAACAACTTCAGGTGACAGCTCAGATTACCAGCTACCAGGATGTGTGTGTGTGTGTGTGTGTGTGTTTGGATACTCTAGAGAGCCAGAATCCAAGTGTCCTCTGACATATGAATATGTTTATGTGTACTTTTTATTATTACCATTCAGCTTTATTTACATTGTGTGTGTGTGTGTGTGTGTGTGTGTGTGTGTGTGTGCGCGTGTGTGTGCGCATGTGTTTGTGTGTTTAGGCAGGGTCTATGGCATCTGCTGGAGCTCTCCCAGAGGCCCATCTTCATCATGTTTCAGGCCCAGCAGAGGCAGCTCAACCTGGACGTGGCGCAGCAGCTTAGAGAACATCAGCACCGCATAGACACCCTCGTCTGGGGGCCTAGCTCTATGGTCAGTCACACGCACACACTCACACACACACACACACACACACACACACACATACAGACATACAGATACAGACACACACAGAGACACACAAACATAGAGACACACGTGCGCACACACAGACGTGCACACACACACACAGGCAAACACAGACACACACCCAAATGCACACACTGACAGAGCACAAACACACACACACACACACACACACACACACACACACACACACAATGACAGAGCACGGACATACACACACACACACACACACACACACACACACACACACACACACACACACACACAATCAACCCACAGCTGTCATACTTATCTGGTGCCTACAATCTCCTGGCAGACCCCCTCCTCTTCGTTCTGGAAGGAGCTGGCCCTAGTGATGCCACGTAAGGTGACGTACCCCAGCAGATCCTCAGGGGACCCCCAGACACTCCACCAGGATGACAAGGACCCCATGCTCACTCTCAACCCCGATTACCTGGACTGCCGGCCGGACCCGGACCCTGCCGGAGACCTGGGTAACAAAGGGGTGGGGGTTTGCTTCTTGTAGCAATAATATCTTTGTGTATAGATACTGTATAGATACACTGTAAGGATAGACACAGTAATATACACTACTCACAAAAAGTTAGGGATAGGGATGCACCGATACCACATTTCTGAAAACCGATACGAGTATGAGTACTACCATTTTCAGTACTTGCCGATACCGAGTACTACCGATACCGAGTACTGTCATTTCTGCCATATTTTTTTTGCCATAAATTATGTAGTTTTCTACCGGGGTGATATGGCCGAGAGGTGTAGACTATTTGCGTGCAAGGTTGTATGATTGACGATCACTACATACAAAAAATATCGTAAGACTGTAGCTTAGATAATAAAAAATGATAAACGCTACAGCATTATGTAATGGCGATCCCATTTTCGATAGAATGATGACATTAAAAGAAAGTCTACCTGCATCGTTAGGAAAAAAAACTGTAAAGTGCAATACCTGTGAACAACACTGAAGTCAACCAAGCAAAATGTTGCGGAAGACCGGTGGTGGAATGGAGAGGGTAAGCGACCAACGGAGCGAAATGAGGCTAACTGTGACCACAAATTCTGACAGTCACAGTGGTATTTTTTTTTGTAGGCCTAGCGAAAAATAATAATGTATGCCTAGGCCGACGAACTCCTGATGTCCGAGTTGGTCTGGTGTTTACTGACACATTTATAAACACGCCCAGGCTATGGTTTGTGTATGGCCTATACAAACAAATTGCATTATTTGGAATATGTAATAGGACTACGTTGTTTTCCAACCGTACTGATGATCATGCACGTTTACATTGACAATCGCACAGAGTAGCCTTGAGACCACGTTACAAAGCACAGACAGCGCCTCTTCGGGGGACTGTCTGCTGGCATTGAAACGTTGACTGAGCTGCGCTTGTGCGCAACCTCTCTCCATTGTCGCGCAATATTAAATCCCAGAAAATTACACTAATCATTGTAAATAACCTACACAAAGAATTGCATATTTAGCAGCTAAAATGTCTGGACAAGGCTGATATTTATTTCGATTAGAATAATGTCCAACTTTCGTAGTCAAGACTTGCTTTCTTGCGACATGTGCCGATTGTTGAAGGGAGGACAGTGAGTTACCACATGCAACGGTTGGATTCACTTTAAAAAATAATAGTAATAATAATAATTTATTAGTGAGTAGCCTTTCATACAAAACTGTTAACAAGGCGAATAGCCGACATTTAAAAAAGACAGACAACGTTGGGGATCTTAGCGTAGGCATATGTCAGCGAAAGGGGGCGGAGTGTGGAGAGATGTTTAAAATGTTTAAAATGACAGCCTTGGGGGAAAATGTAATGAGGGACGGCAATGTTTCATGATAACATCTTCGCCATAGAAAAATGGGTAGGCCCTAATGGCCTTGGGTTGTTGTTGACGAATTTTTTTTTTTTATCTGACGAAATGAGTCTAACCTTGAGAGTTGGGCTATATTTTCCCCAGATGGGAGAGGCTTTTTCCCCTCGAACGGACGCTGGCAAATGGCGCTTCACTAAACACTATATTGGCGCATCTGATTATGCTCAAACCTGAGCTCGACAATTCTTCAGTTTCTGTTCTGCGCTGGCACTGGTATCGGTTTATGGTATCGGCAACTGTTTGGCAAGTACGAGTACGAGATAAAAGTGGAGTATCGGGCCGATGCCCGATGCCAGTATCGGTATCGGTGCATCCCTAGTTAGGGATATTTGGTTTTCAGGTGAAATTTATGGAAAATGTCAAAAGTTCACACTATAGTGGTTTTATATCAGAAAAATGGGGCATTTTTAAGTAGAAGCACGCAATGGTGATTTCCTCATTTATGGAAACAAAAGCCAACAACAGTGGTGGGTATACTGTACAACAACAAAAAATGCCAAGTCTCAATAACTTGTAAATTGTTAGGTGTTGTCTTGGTCTCATGATATCAAAATGTAAATAGCATAACGTGTCACAGGCAAGACAGACAAGGACTCAAGTGTGTCACGTTCAAAACAACAGAGTTTATTAAAGGGTTGGGGGGAAAGGGAGATAGTGTGTGTTTGGGCAGGAATCAGAGTCAGTAGGCAGAAGGCAGCTCAGGTTTACCAGGACAGAGGAGTAGACGGTATCAGACAGATCCAGGGTCAAAACAGGAGCCAGAAAGTTTAGCCAGCAAACAGGAGCGCAGAATGAAGACTTCATACTTCATAGGATTGTAGACGATCTGACAACGATGAGGTGAAAGACGGGGCTATAAATAAACAGAGACGTTACACAGTTAATGCAGAGCAGCTGGTAGTCAATGCGGGAGCAGAGTGGGTACAGCTGGGGCTAATCAGTGGAGCGAGGAAGAGAGAAGCAGCTGATGGAAAGGAATGATAGCTCGTTAACAAGCCGAGTGAGCGAACTTGTTAACGAGCAGAGCGAGTGCTCATGACATGATGAGGAGGACTGTTTAAATACCAATTCCAGTTGAACAAAGAAAAGTTATTGGTCATGCATGGATCAAACACCTGTTGTGAATTTTGCCATTGAGCTCCTTGTTAGAGAACAGCAAAATGTGCAAAAAGTCCTGAAACATGAACTGTTGCACTGTTGAACATGTGCATTCAAAAGTTTAGCGAAGGTGACATTAAGTTCATCTGTAAAGGTTATAGTGCATTTTAGGTTCATCCTGAAATGTCACCCGAAAGCCGAATATCTTTAACTTTTTGTGAGTACTGTATGTACATGTCATAGTGTAAATCAGACTCAGACATGGAGGGTAAATGAGTAACTTGAGTGGCTATTACTCAAATAAACACAGTAGGGCAAATCTAAACATGATATCCAGCTACAAGCTTCCAGGTTAGGCAGTAGTTATAAACAAATCCAAGAATCAAGGTCGGTAAAGGCAGGGTCAAGATAAAATAAACAGATAGCCAGATACACATTTCAAAAGAACATTCCGTATTTTCACATGGAAACAATATCTGACAGTGAGACTATGGGAAAGGGAGTCCTTTTAAAACCTAAGGCTATTGGTGAACAGGTTACAGGTAAGGGAGCATGGTTGACAAAGAAGATGGGGGTGTAGTTTGTGCTGACAAGGCATAACAGTAATACACACACACACACACACACACACACACACACACACACACACACACACACACACACACACACATACTCTCTCTCTCTCTCTCTCTTTCTATATATACAGTATATATATATATATATATATATATTTCTTTCTAGCATTTAATAAATATTTTTACTTACTTTAAATTACATTTATATTTTTATATATGCTTCGTTTTATCTGTTTTTCTTGTTTTCGTTCATGTGGAGCACATGGATGTTTAACAGTCTCTCTGTTCTGTAGGGCTCAGGCTGCCGGTGTATAAGACCCAGCGGCTGTCTAAGGCTCCGGTGCTGCCCGTGGCCCCTGAGGCCCCCATGACCCCTGGGCTTTCCTCCTCCGACCTCCGGCCCTCAGACATAGACGTGTCCGACCTCGGGTCTCGAAACTATGCCGCACGCACCGACTTCTACTGCCTCGTCACAGAAGATGACATCTGACTGAAGAGTCTGTGAGTCTCTAGTAACATGCTGTGTATGGGGGTGTGTGTTAGTGTGTGTGTGTGTCTGTGTCTGTCTGTGTCTGTGTGTACAAACGATTGTGTGTGTGAGAGCATATGCAAATATCTGTTTATTGGTGTGTAGTCTCTGTTGTTTTCATCTGTGACAAAAGTAATAGCCAAATTCTATTTTTTTTAAAAACATTTTTTATGGAACATTGACAGATATTCAGGTCATGACAGTTACAATGAAGGTACTTCAGTGCATCTATTCAACCCAAACTGTCATTTTTATTCATCTTTTCCAATCCATTTTTTTAGGAACAGAAACTGATCCGTGGTCCACAGTTCTGATCTTCCATCAGCTGCTTCTCCTACAACCATTTCACTCCACTCTGCCCTCCTGCTTCTCTGTTTTGGGGTGTGTTACGTTTTGTGTCCCAACACAAACCATCAGGGTGTACCACAAAAGTGGTTAAGTGATAAACCTGGTTTAGTGAACCCCAGAGCTAGTTATAAAGCCTGTTAGTAGAAGAGGTGAGGGCTTTATACTCTTTAACTAAACAAATGCTAATGTGCTTCTATCATGTTTGCAGCTACCTCTGTGTTAAATTAGCCAAGTTAATCATTTAACTACCTTTGTAGTACACCAGCAGTGCAGCTGTTTAAAGGAACAGGGCAGCCATTAGAGCAATGTACGGTTTACCAAGGCTATGTACATGCTCGCATAGGAAAAAAAACATTGCACAAAAATAATTATTGTAGCTTACACTTTTGAGGTACTCACCTTTTGATGTGACACCATATTATTGCTTGACATTGTAAATACCATATTTTATACAAATGTAAAGAGTTAAACCACTTCATTGTATGTATATATCTCCATCAATGTTTTGTTTCAGATGACAAAATTACAATATGAATCATACTTTCCAATCTTGACCTAATTTTTTGTATGTTTACTGATTTATTGAATCTGATTATGTTATTGATGTGAATATTACAAATTCTTAAGCTGTGTCCATTTTCACTACAAAGCATTACTTTGTACACTGTAAGAAATCTGTGGTAACACCGTGATAAAAAAAAATCTAAATATAAATGTTTTTATGAATATTAAAAATAACTTAATGTGTTGAAGTGACTTGAGGTGGTGTATCTCCATGTATTGCACTTGAACCAAAAGGCTCCCTGACTGCAGCGCAAGCAAGTCTGTTAACCACTAGGGGGCATTAGAGGTAAAGTAAAAGAACTTTTAACTATTATACAGTGCCTTACCTTTCCTAGTTGGCACAGTATGACAGTTGACATCTAAACAGCATTCCATATGTGTGAAAACACATGCATCTATGTCATGACACATACATTACATTGGTTACTTTGTCAAACAGAGTTAAAATGGATACACTGTTTTGTCTAGTGACTGTCTGAAACAGCCATCCCTCAACACAAGGCAATCCAATTGGCAACTTCTTTTCAGTTGTGGTTCCATAGTTACTGACTGCTTTCAGACCCGGAACACTCATTGGTATTGTCAAGAGGATCTGAAGGTCATTCAAGAGCCCCTCCTATCTCAACACCTTTTATCTAACACCCCAACACTGCCCTCCTTGCTCCTGTGCTATTTTGAGAGCTTATGCTTTGCACTTGCTGCCCTAGGCTTCCGTGCTCCCTCTCACTTTCAAATCCCTTTGGATCAAACATCTGTTACATGTAATGTAATTACGTTTTACTTCAAAAAAAAGGGAAGCACCATGTTTGAGGCTAATGAGTTGGTGGCATCACCATGGTTGTCTATTTGTCTGCGCTGAGAGAACAGTGGGCTGGCCCTGGCACCGATGGCAAGGGTTTTTACGCAGGCAAATTTTTCATGTCTGAGCAAGAACAAATATGTAAACAGGGCGAGGCCCTAAACACTTCACATGCAGTTCTTTATCGCTTTCTTTCACACACACAGACACACACATATGCACACACAAACACACACACACACACACACACCCACACACAACCACCCATGCTCTTTCTCTCTCATTCTCTCTCTCAATCACACACATACACTTGCACACAATATGCTCCACACAGACAATTATCACTAATACTCAGATAGAAATATCAAGTCCAGTAATTCCCTTTCTTAATCCTTTTTATTTTCATTTTATTTGGTCTTTGTGCATTAAGACATGTGCAGGCATTCCGGTACTTGAGGCCATAGAATTTACTGACAGCCGTTAAGACTTGATTGCAGGTACAGGTTTGAAAAGACACAGGTGACACAGCTGACTGTTATGTCTGCAAGATAGCCATACGCACTTCCAGACAGTTTTTATGTCTGATAGATTTTAGTGCAGGACAGTATGGAGAACATCCTCAAGAGTTATTATTTTGGCATTCTTACAGGTTAGAGTCCAATAACATCCTTTTCACCACTGTGAATGGTGATGCTTTTCTTTATGTATATTTTAATACAAAGTTAATTGTTGAAGTACTATCCTATTTTTTCAAGAGCTAAATTTGTTGTAAATCAATAGATAAAAGCTTCAACCAAAAAGAAAATGGTGTGAATTTGGCATATTTTGTTGAAAGAAACATCAATGTTTCATCCTGGCTGTTTTTATACAGGCATAGAGGTTACAACTGCATCTTCCTTTTATAGTTTTGGATGAAAGGTGAACTAGTGTAAAGTTTTATCCGAAATCAATAGCGTTCCGCAGCTGAGCCTCTATGCTGTCTGACCAATGGACAGACTAGCTCAAGATTCATTCTAGATAGGCCACTGTTTGTGGGAGAACACTGTGTAAATGTAGAATGACATATTTAAATGACAAGTCTGTTTATGGTGCACTTATGTATGTATGTGCAATGATTGCACTTATGGCTTCCATAGTTTTCCATTTGCAGATTTCATTTACAAAGTTTTTGTTTTGCAATTTAGAAAAATACATTCAAAACCAGATTTAAAAACTGTTGACATTCAAATGTGTGCAAAGACATACACAACTTATTCAAATAAATATACAATTTGAAACAATATCCAATCTGATATCCAACATGCAACATAAAATCTATATGACGTATAATGACAATTATTTTAATAATAGTTTATGATTTACTCACAATGCTTGAGAAAGTATGACAAAAATATAAAATGAAATTATTATCCACTCCCATATCCTCGATTAGTAAGGAATTAATTTTTTTCTGAAAGACTGCAAAAACCTAAAAAGGACACTTGTAATGAGAATATTCAAATTAAGTAAATGAAAACAAAAATCTTATCAACAGACTGTCACCTTGTTGGTTGCATAGGCCTATGATTATACAGACTCCAGTGTTATATGAAGCAGATACCTGAAGATACAATGTGCACAATCCCTGTTATAAAGTGTAAGCTATGGTCCTTGGTTGGATAGCACCTGGTTAGAGCATTACTTTTGCATTAAACGGCCATTAGATGGTCATGAAGTTGTCTAAAACCAATGACACCAAAGCAACATCTCACTGTAAGATAGCTTAATGTGCTCTTGTTGTGGGAGAAGAACTCTTAGCATCACACACATAAAGTCTTTTACCAGATGTGAACAGGTGACCAGATTTGTATACAGTGTGAAGACATGATGTAAGGCTATGTGAATTAGTTAAGCAGGTGCTGGCTTTTAACGGCTTACAAAAGACACACAAAAGAGATACAAAAACTTTACACTCTGACAAAGAAGTAAAGTACAAGTAAAAGAGATGTAAAATGAAAAACATCAGAGCTGTAAGTAAACATATTTAAGCTGCAAGTTATGGGTGTCCACATGTATAACTGGGTTGTACAATTCACCATTCAATAGTGTGTGGGCGGTTGTCTGTGTGCCTTCCGTTTTTTAGTGACATACTCTACAAACACAGACGGTCACTTAGACTGGAGTGCATAACACAGTCTTAACAAGTAAGTATTTCAGTGTCAATTTTTCCAATCAGTTAGGCAAGGACAAATTTGGTGATGAACGGACATTATTTTAGAACATAAAACTAGCCCTCAACCAAGGCAGAGGAAAGGCTTAACTTACGACAGTGTTGACCATTTTGACAGGTGTAAATGTTTACAAGACATGTTAATGAACATCTATTGCTGTGTTTGAAACATTAGCTATATAAAGCCATCTCATGTTGAGAGTGTCAAAATGGTTCCCTACTGTAGAAGTTACAGTACTGCAGAAAGTATAATTGGAACAACTATCCTAACGTATCTATAGCTGTCAGTGGGTATGCAGATAACATTGTACCAGTCAAGGCCTTAGAAAGATGTCTTTGCCGGTCACACTCCACACTTAAAGTCATGATTCTTCAACGTCCAAAGTCCTTTCTGACAATAGCTCCTTACTGTCCTCAAATCAAAGCTACGTTATGGTGACCACACCTTCCGCTGCCAGTATTACCTTATCGGGCCATTCGCTCTCTTTTTGTACACTTAGCGCATTTTTCAAAACGTTTTACATCACCATATTTAACCATAGTGTATTTCAGGTTGCTGAGTGAGGTACCTTAAAGGTAAAAAAAAAATGCTCAACTAAATATTTTAACACATTGGATCAGAAACTGTACAGAAATATCCCATGATAAAGAGAACTGGTAGTATTTTTTTACAGTTCAAGTGAAAAGCCCTACATAGTTCCTGTTAAATCCCACAGATGAAGACTGTTCCCAGTTGCAGAAGATGTTGCATAGATATACACTGTTATGAGTCCCTGACAGCGCTGATGCACCCTCGAGGAGAGAGAGGCCTACACAGCACTTCTTCTCAGTGGATGCTGAGCCTTGAGTTACGTTCTTCTGCTCTGCTGACGTTGTATATTGTTGTCTCTGTACACAGTGCTAGGCTGTTTGTTGCCATGCCAACAGGCAGTGTCAGAGTGTTCCTCCAAGAAAAAAAATGTTCCCATGGTAACAAACAGGTGTCCATGCGTTTTTTTGGGGGGGGGGGGGGTTTGTCACAGTGTCCCTCAAATGGTCAAGTCGGCAAAGTCGTTTCTCCCATATCCTTTCTGTAAAACCAAAACAAACACATTAGCTAACAATAATTCCATGTAGACCCTCCCATCTAGACAATGGACCTTTGTACACAGGATGGATAACACATGAAGGGATTTTGATCAACAGTAAAACCTCATGTACTTTTGAGTGGTTTTGATTTTAATAGGTGAGCCACACCCTGTAATATCACATTTAAAAAAAAGCAAGTTGGCCACTTTTTAATTTGTTTTTGGGAGCAATGAAAAATGTCAAAAAGAGACCTGTTTGAATGCTTGAAAAAAAGCTTTTCACCCTGTCAGTTTGGATGGTGTTTGAAAATGTTTGGCACACATTTTAGGGAGGTACAGTAGCTCACAGGACTCAGATCAAACATCCATTTTGTTGCTTTGACAGTGCATGCACAAGCATGCGCGCACGCACACACACACACACACACACACACACACACACACACACACACACACTCACACACTCACACACACACCAAAAGGGGGAGGACAGGGACACCCCAGGTGTGTAGATGAGACTTTTACTGGGACATGCTTCCCATGTACTGTATACTGCACAAGCTGGGTGACACATCACCCACAGGCAACCGTTGAAATGTTTGTCTTCAAAATCAAGGAGTGTCTGACATGGCGGCATTCTCACACTGTTAAGACATGTTGGACAGGAAATCATCAGTCTATGCCGCTTTAAGGCAAGGCCTTGCCTACACCTGTACAAGCACTACAAGAACAGCCCTACCCAGCCACACCCTGCCTTTGTGTGTGTGTGTGTGTGTGTGTGTGTACGCGTGCAAATGCGTGTGTGTGCGTAAGCATGGGTGAGTGAGTATGAAGGACAGAGTGAGAGACAGAGAGAGAAAGAGAGAGAGAGCGAAAAAAACAGAGAGAAAGTGTACATGCGTGTGTGAAATGGCAAATGCCTGTAGGGTAGGGTGGAGGCAATAGCTTCATGCTGAACTACAGTAACTACACAAAATCACAAAATGACATACGTACAGGTTCATCACCTGCGAGTCACAAACAAGTGTAACTACTTCAATAGGCCTTGTACCACACAAGTGAAGCTGAAGGCAATTAGAGTCAGGAGAGGGGCAATACCCTCTCCAACACACTAAATAATCATCAGCCCATTCACAATCATACTACCCATACTTCATGTATGTGCCTAAGCATGCTACAGGTGTGTGTACTAAAGGAAACCTTACAATTCATTGACTGCAAAATGGTTAAGTTGCCACCGTTCATCACAAACATTTCTATTGGAAATGTGCAGGTGAAACCCAGCTTGAAGGCTTACTTATTCGTGAGGACAAAGAACAGAGAGAAAGACAGAAGTAAAATGTGATCACTTTTCAAATCCCTTTCTCTCTCTACTGGGTGTGTGTGTGTGTGTGCGTATATTCTCACCTTTTTGTACTCCTTGTGTAGTTTCTTGTACTGGAACATGTTGCAGAGGACTGTCGCTGCTGCCTTGGCCGCTCTCATCTTGGCCGAACTAGAAGAAAGAAATAAGTCAATAAAGATACAAAATTAATCAATTTAAACCCAATGATACCAATGCTGCTATACCATGGGTGCAGCAGGCGCAGTGATTTTAGAGAGGGTTGAAGTTGAGTAATCAAGAATCGTTATCATGCATCGAATCAAATATCATGCAGCACCTAAAAAAACAACGCCCTTACTAGCAGGTAGTCAAGTTCGTGGTATTGTTGGAGGCTATGTTCGGACTATATTGTAACTACACAAAAGTAAATTTTTAAATGGGAAAATATATCAGAGTCCTTGGCTCTGTTTCTGAGATGATGCTAACAGGCTCAACTGGCTAAACTAAGCTAGCCTGCCTACATAGCCTGCATGCGAATGAGAACTTTAACCTTACAGGAGAAGGCAAATGAGTTTATTCCCCAAAACAGTGGCATG
Source organism: Setipinna tenuifilis (assembly GCA_030347295.1). Lineage (NCBI taxonomy): Eukaryota > Metazoa > Chordata > Actinopteri > Clupeiformes > Engraulidae > Setipinna > Setipinna tenuifilis. Next base: position 9,289,271 of record CM059268.1, on the reverse strand, counting down.
CGTGTCCGTGTAATGATTTTACTTACAACCAAATACTCAAAATGTAAAACTAGTATCATTAGCTTAAAACCAAATATCACAACAGTGACACACCAACATGCATGCAACACACATGAGCGTCATTAGAGACTTCTGCCTTACAGAAAGCCTACAGAATGAATATAAAGGTAGAGGGAATGCACGAGCACGTTCTTTCATATCTACTAATTGCTCACACAACACATGCTTTTATCCAGTGTAAAAAAGTAAACATAACATGTCATTTAGCAGATGCACAGTATTCTCCCACCCCCTTCCCCACCCTAATTTGGGGCTTAACATAGATTCAAAAGGATCAGCAAGACAATAACACAGATGTAGATGGATGGAGATGGAGTTCCATGATGACTAGTGCTATTCTTAGAATATATCCTACAGGCTACTTATTTAGTCTCTAAGGTGTAGCAGGTGCCTGCGGGTACGTGTTGGCCACTCCTGGATTAGACCCTCATGCCACATATACGGGCAATGGTGGTGAAACAGATTGCCTATTGTGTTCTCTGTTACAAATGTACCTGCTGCCAAGTATTAATGACTACAGACCTGTCAGCTTGGCATCTGTTGTTATGATGTGTCTGGAGAGACTTGTCCTGTCTCATATAAAATTAAATCATAGAAGCCCCACCTGGACCCACTACAGGTCGCATAGAGAGCCAACTGATCTGCTGATGATGCTGTAAACCTCAGTCTCTCCCACATACTGAATATCAGTCACCCACCTGCCGTCATGGGACGTCTTGATGCCGATCAGCTTGGGCAGGCCATCGAAGTAGGAGATATCCCTGGCGGCAATCTCGCTGCTGGTCACCAGGTTGTTGAGCGTCCCACAGATGTTGACCACGACCTCACTGGATGGCTCCTTTTCACGCCCATCGTTGGGAAGCTTGCCCACCAGGTGGTTCACCACCTTTGTGGCTAAGAGGAGAGATTAAAAATAAACAACATAAAGATTAACATTTTTATGCTACACTTTAGAGTAAATCATTTGCAATATTGCTGCTACTACTACTACTACTACTACTACTACTACACACACACACACACACACACACACACACACACACCATTATATACGATAGCATATTCTATATGTACTGCACACTATATTACATCTATGAACCTAACAATACTTTGCCACACCCTTGTTTAAGTGTAAAGAGCACCGTATACAACACCAATGGACAGATAAGGAAGCCCAGAGGTCTGTTTACACAAGAAAATGGAATAAAGTTGAAGCTGAATGTAATTACTGATAGTTGACAAGGAGACTGAAAAAAATTGGGCTATAGACTGAAATGTATGTAAGAGAGGAAAACTAATACACTAACTATGCAGTAAATGTGAGTGATTGAGGATAGGTTTAGTATGGTTGAGTTCTAGCATTCTAACATTCTAACATTCTAACGTTAGGTGCTTGCATTCTGGAGTCCAAATGTGAGCGTTGAAGCTAGTTAGGAGCTCCTACCCATGTCATTCTTGTTGCGTGCGTGGCGAGAGAGGTTCCTGAGGAACCCTGTGATGGTGCGCAGCTCATTGTCATTGGTGGTCCTCAGGCAGTCCAGAACCACCGGTACCATCCTCTCCTGCTCCATAGCTACTCGACTTAGAACCGAGGCCCACTAGGAGAGAGATCAACAAAAATCATTGCACCTTAAAGCCCTATAACAGTCTTTTGGTTATACAAAACAGAGAGAAGCAGAAAACACAACTTCCTGCATTGTCCTATTATCAGCTACACATAACATTACATTACGTACATTACATTACACTTAGCAGATGCTTTTATCCAAAGCAACTTACAAAAGGAGGAGCTACACTCCTCACTGCCACGTTTTGCCTTTGAGAGGGGTGGAGGCGGAGATACATTCAAACTACACTGTATTTTACGCTTAGGTAAGCACATGTAATCACATTACAATACAAAAAATCAGGCCACACACACACACAAACACACACAGGTACACACATGTACACACACACACACCCACACACACATACACATACACACACACACACACACACACACACATACACACACATACACACACATACACACACATACACATACACACACACACACACACACACACATACATACACACACACACACACAGAAGCAAAGTTAACTTACACGTGTGTCACCAGCGGTGATGTTTTGCAGGGCTCCAGACGAGGCCTCGCGTGTGGCATGGTTGATCTCGCAGCGCTGCAGCACACGGCTGTACAGGCCCACCACATTGGGGTGCCACAGCCACTCGATGCCCTTGGGCACCTTCGCCACCTCCTTGAAGGTCGTCAGGTCCTGGTTTTGCCTCTGAGGTGAAACAGAGGATTTTTTTTTTACATTTTTACTGGTAAGATTTCTTGTTACACACACTGTCGCAGCACTTCTACACACATATGTACACAACCCTAACATGCTACTGCTACTGCTTGCAAATTTTAATGGTAACACATGTCCACATACAACCCTCAAGTGCTCACACATTTTTAGAGGAACACTTTCACATACATTCCTGAAATTGTTTACAGATTTTAATGGGAACACATTCACATACAACCATCAAGTGCTCACAAATGTTAACATATCCACATACAACCCTCAAGTGCTCACAAATTTTAAGGGAAACACATTCACATACATCCCTCAAATGCTTCACAGATTTTAAGAGGAACACATTCACACATGTCCCTTAGGTCCTCACTTGCTGACTCAGACATGCACGTTGGAATGCTGAAAATAAATTAAAAAAATGTCAGCCTCAGGTCAGAACAGATTCATGGATAGTCTGATCAAGTTTTGAGGGAACTGTCTCAAGTTTGAATTAAATAGCATTCAACGCTCAAGGGCAAGTTTCAATGTGATTAATGCTAAAAAAAATAACCCTAACCATGGGTTAGGGTTAGCTAAGATAAAACGTAAGTTACTGCTGTGGCCTAATGGTTAGAGAATTGGTCTTAATTTCCATACCAGTAGGAAACTAGAAAAACACTTGAGGAGCGCACACCTCCACCAAGCAGTTCAACCCCTTCCTCCCTTTTTTTAATTTTTGTTTTGTGACAGGATTTTCCATGTTATTTTTTTCATTTATTTGAGAGCTAACCAATGAACTGATTTTCACCAAAAAGAAGCACCTCTAGGTAGTGACAATAGTGACATACTGGCAAAATTTCAGAGTACGTTCATGACTCTCTGACTTATGTTGCTAACAAACAAACAAACAGACACACAGAACCTCCTTGGCGGAGGTAAAAATGTGAGTGGGGGAGTGAATAACCAGCACTCCCCCGCACCCATGCCCCTAAAGTGCCTAAAGCAAGACATCTAACCCTAACCCTAACATTGCTTCAGGGGGACTGTCCCTGTGCCTAAGTTAATGTCAGCTGCTCTGGATAAGAGTGTCAGCTAAATGCAATGTGATGTGAATGTGAGGTAAAATTCTGGTGCTTCCACGTACGTTTTTGGCCTTCTTGCTCTGGGGGGTGTAGCAGCCCATGGCCTCAGCTGTGGAGATCTCCTTCCCCCTGGTGGGGCCCTCCAGGCGTAGCAGGGCGGAGGGGGGCATCTCGCTGTACAGCTGGTAAGAGAGGTTCCTCAGCACACACATGGCGTTCTCCACACCCTGACAGGGCAGAGAGAGGGCAAAGGGTGGGGTTAAGGACCAAAGTGCCAGGCACGCTGACACACAAACACAACAGAACTACGTTTTACACCCACACACACATGCAAACAAACACACACACACACATACACACACACACACACCTCAAACAGATCTGCTGCTAATATTGTACGTTAGCTTTGGCAACACTACTTCATTGTCATTCCAAGATTCCTTTAATTTGAATTTTCTCTCACACACACACACACACACACACACACACACACACACACTCCCACACACTCCCACACACACACATGCTCGCTCATGTACCTTCTCCTCCACCCTGTTGTCGTCCAGGGTGCTCTGTATGTATCCTACCAGTGAGTCCACAAGTCCGGGAGTCTCTCTCATCTGTGTCCTGGTCTTCTCATTCACTGAGCTCAGGTTCCTGAGTGGACCACAGTTACATTGAGAAACAGTGTGTGTGTGTGTGTGTGTGTATGTGTGTGTGTGTGTGTGTGTGTGTGTGTGTGTGTGTGTGTGTGTGTCTGTGTGTCTGTGTGTCTGTGTGTCTGTGTGTCTGTGTGTCTGTGGGTGCATGCATGTGTGAGTGTCAGACATGTATGTGTGTACATTTACATGCAATTTGTGTTTGTGTGTGTATGTGTCTCTGTGTATGCGCATGTGTGAGTGTCAAACATGTTTGTACATTTACATATCTACATGCTTAAGATGATAATTTGTGTTTGTGTGTGTGTGTGTGTGTGTGTGTGTGTGTGTGTATGTGTGTGTGTGTGTGACTGCAGTACCTCAGGCAGCCTGTGGTGTTGAAGAAGATGTCCTTTTCGGAGGGGTTCTGTTCGATGAAGTCTGGGTTATCCACCCCTGACAGAGGCACAAGGATCTTGGTGGTCAGCTCGGTCAGTGTCTCTTTGGCTAGCTTCTCCTTCAGGTTATCCTTGGAGGAAAGGTTCCACAGAATACCTGTAACACACACACACACACACACACACACACACACACACACACACACACACATGCATACGTGCAGAAAGGCAGGGAATGCAGAGGTTATCTTTCAAGAGGACACAGAGTTCACAAAAGAACTAGTCTTCAAACACTGTCCTTAATCCTCCATGATTTACACAGGCACTTAGAGAAGGTCAGTTTCTGTCAGTGTACCATCACCTGCCATAGCTACACAGCATGGAACTGATTAGTCCCTGTACTGAGTGCTCATGTAGTTCTACACACACGCATGCAATGAGGGAATATCTACGAAACTGGACGCTTTAGGGTCTCTGCAGCACAAAGGCTTGTTTGTTTACTTTAATTTTGACTTTACATTTTGAGCACTTTTGGTTCACTTTTGGTACAAATTTTTGAAAATTTCAAAAAGTTCATCCCATCTTTTTTTCTTTTGCACCCGCGCTCCCATTCAGCAAAACTGGTTACTCAGGGTCAACAAAGCCTGGCCTAAAACAAACAAATAGACAAAAAAAGGCTTATTTCAATCCCTGACCAAACTGGCATGTTTGGACTCAGACCATGGTAACAATGAACACAATATAATTGCATTTAAACCTCAGGGTTAACTAATCTAACTTAACACTGGCTAGGTAACCTTAGGTGGAGATCCTAAATCTAACCCTAACCCTAACCCTAACCCTAGCTTCAGATCATGATCACCATGATCCAGCTGATCCTAATGAGCAGAGAAATCGGAGACAGTCAGATTTTCTAATCTGTGAAGTCACCTGTGTGAAGTGCGTAGGCAGAAGGAGTACATGGGGGGGTTTTTACTTTCTTTCACATCGTTTCACTTGGAGGTAAATGAGATTGAGCGGAGGCACTAGCCTGGCTAAGCATCTCCACCTCTGTGGATAACATTGTGACTGAACAATACTTGAGTAAACCTACATTCCCTCCATTTATATCCATTTGCTGACAGAACAACTGTCTAATCACTTTAAATTCCCAGGACTCCAGAACCAGGATATAATACTTTTTCCCAAATGCAAATCTGTGGCAGTTTTTTGGCTTCCAAACAGCTTGTGGTTTAGGAAGCAGTGTTGGCCCCGGCATGTTTAGATGTGGTGCATGAGTAAACCAACTTACGGTCAGTGATCCTGCGATGTTTGTTTTAACATGCCCCTGGTTTTTAAAAACTTACCCTTGATCTGTAATATTTCTTGCAGCCAAGTGCAAGTATTGATTGCGTGACAGATTCCATTAAATTTTCTATTCATAACAGCCACAAGTGGAGGAACAGCCTAATATTTAACTTTATCGCTCTCTCTCTCTGTCTGTCTTTCCTTGTTTCCCTCTCTCTCTCTCTCCCTCGCTTTCTGCACATTCTGACACGCAGAGTGATTTGCCAAGATGCCCAAACAGGCTTAGGCTTGGGTGTGTCTGATGAGGGGCGAAGGCTGCGAAGCTTTGCCTTTTTATTTGTGCCACAAGTTGAGACAGCACGACCATATAACACACCTTTGCTGGCACTCACACACCACACCACACACACACCTTACAAAGAGCTCACTCACATGCACATGCACGTGTGCATGCACACACACACACACACACACACAGCATGAGCACAAGCATGTAAGCGTATGTGCGTGCACACACACATATGCAGTTACATAGATACTCACTCTCTCTCTCTTGCCCACACATGCATGCACGCACGCGCACGCGCATGCCCACACATACCACACATACACACACACACACGCATGCCCACACATACCACACATACACACACACACACACACACACACACACACACACACACACACAGGCATGCAAATAGTCTTTTTTGCCATGGCTGCCGCTTTTGTCTATGCAGCTTAATGTCCTTTTTTTTCAAAAGCTGCACAGCACACAGTACCTGAAAGGGTGATCAATCATTAAGTGCCACACCCTAAAGGATTACACAGGACATGGGAATCTGTCAGTCGAGCTGCTCTTTTTTTTATCTGTCTTCTTCTTCCCACCCTAATGAGTTCACATACAGTAACAACTGCAGCTACTTGCTGATACCTGTAGCGTTCAAGGCTACACAGACTGATTCAAGTGCTTGCAGCGAACAGCATAGCTGCCTTTTTTCTCTGGCGGTTTTTACTCTCCAGTTAAAGATTAGCCATTTTGGCAGAGATTCAGAACATGCCATCCCTGTAGCTTGATGGCCCCAGCCCATATGAAGATGAGGCCACAGTGAGCAGTGCACACAGGGTGGGTAGGGCCCTGAGAGATTTCACACCACAACTGGCAGATTAGTACACTCAGAAAAAAATTGGAAAAAATCTCTCAATCTCTAACCCTAACCACTTTATAACAACACAAAAACCTTACCCTAGTAAATCAACAAAATTTATAAGCAGTTCATAGGAAACATTATTTTAAAAATAACTTTTTTTTCACTGGAGGAGCTCACTTGTGTGCAGCTGAGCTCTGAAATGTGGTGGGTGGGGCCTTGTTTGGTTTGTTTATTTGTTTGTTTGTTTTCTAAAGTGCAGCAGCGACCCCTGGAACAGATTCAACCCTGCTCTGATGTGATTGGTGGAGGAGTAGGTTTCAAGTCACACTTTATTTGGATTGTCCAATAGATGGTTCTGTAGGCTATTAATGGATGCCGAGACTATTATGGAATAAGCCATCTGTTGAAAGTTACGAATACGAACTTAAAGTTAAGAATTGGGCTTTTGTTCAGGTGATAGGTAAGTAAAAGTCAGTAAATAACACACAAAAAATTAACTGAATTTCAACAAACCATCGGTAAAGTGGGAGGACTATCCAAATAAAGGGTAAGCCTGCTTCCTGTGTGGTTCTCACCAGTGATGTTCTTGCGTAGCTCATCGTCGGGCTGCTTGAGTGCCTCGGTAAGCTGTGGGATGCCGCCCGCTTCGATCAGCGCCACCTTGCAGCCCATGTTCTCGTAGATGAGGTTGCGTGCCGCCCCTGTGGCATAGCGCTGCACTTCCTGGCTCTCGCTGTTGAACAGGTTTACCAGCAGGGGAATGCCCTTCATTTGGTGCACCTGAGACAGGACAGGACAGGACAGGACAGGAGGGACATACACAGACAGACAGACAGACAGACAGACAGATAGACATGCAGACAGTCAGACAGATCGATGGATAGACAGACAGGCAGAATGAGAGAGAGAGACAGACAGACAGGAAGGCAGGCAAACAGACAGACAGACAGACAGAGAGAGATAGATAGATAGATAGATAGATAGATAGATAGATAGATAGATAGATAGATAGATAGATAGATACAAGGATACAAGGATACAAGAATAGATAGATAAATAGATAGACAGACAGATAAGCACAGAGAGATATGAAAAAAAGAGAACAGAAAAATGAAATAAAAAGAGACAGCATAAGACAACATAAGAGAATGGAAAAAAACAAGAAGACAGATGGAGACGTGTCAGTGAATTTATTGCACTGACTTCAGGTGAGCATGCGCTGTCTTTTTGGCATGCGGATAGAAGAATGTCCGCCCTCTGACCTGGCTCAGAACGAACGCCTCTGGCTACAGTGGTCAGGGCAATTATGCACATCTTTGGGATACCACAGCCGAGAGGCGTCATCTCATCACACAGCCTGACATGTAGGGAAACAACTCTCCATTCCATCTCTAAACTGACAAACATGTCTCTCTGCCACTGTGGCCACAAGCCTCAGCAAAGAGCGAAAGGGCTTTCCACAGAGTCTGCACTCCCATCAAAGAAACCAGAGGTCAATTAGAAATGGAATCTAATTGGAGACTAAGAGGCAGAGGGGAGTGCCTTGCTTTTGGGCATTTTTTTGTAGCAGAAATACAGGGTTTGATGACACTGATGGTATTGTTTTACGCTTGACCACAGAGATGGAACTTGCAGGAGAATGACGAGCACCCCCCAAGAATTCCTTAATGACAACTTGTGTTTAATTGTTTGGTTTCCCTCACTGCAGGGCAAGTCCCAGCCTGGTGTGTTATGTACAGCACATAGCTTGGGTGAGTGAGTGACTGTGTCTGTCTTCTTGCCTGTCTAGCCTCTGCTCAGACCACCTCTGCTGTTCCAACACAAAAACAGCACCTACAGAACTGCCTATGAAATATGACATCCAGGCAAACATTTTTTTTGCATTTCATAATATCTATGATACATATCTTGGAATATTTCTTCCCAGAAGACTATGCCTACAGCAAGGCGTTTTTGTCTGAGCAGAGTGACTCAGTACTATGTCATGCCAGCACAGTCATTTAAGAACTTTGATCTAATCTGATCTGATATGGTAAGGCCCTCTAGAACAACCCATTGTGCTGACTCCGCTACTAGTCTATACTACACTGCTAGATTATACAGGGAATTCAAATGTATCATCACTCCAGTGTTTGGAGAGCCTGTTTTTTATTGGGTGGAGCACTGTCACCATGGAAACCAAAGGCAAGATACACTATTACGCAACAGGAAGTGACCGTCTTCATTTGAGTCTCGCCATAGCAACACAGAGAAAGTTACTACACAGAATTCATGAAAAAAAACTTTTTCTTTAGACTTCCTAAGAAATATATAGTCTATGTGACTATTTCTGGTTATGTGTATTTATATGCATTTTATTTCATTTTATGTTTATTGTATACAATTTACTGTATTGTACAGTTAATTGTAAATGAAAACACAAGTGAATGCTGGAGAAGGCCCTTACTTCATTCTTGGCGTCGTTGTTGTGGTAGCACTCATGCTGGATGTAGGCTGCACCCAACATCTGCAGGGCAGGATCAGTCATCTCCAGATAGCTGAGGGCTGTGGGCATGTCTAGGGTGTTGATCCTGGAAGAGAGAGAGGGAGAGATAAATAAGAGAGAGAGAGAGAGAGAGAGACAGAGAAAGAGAGAGAGATAAATGAGAGAGAGATAGAAAGAGAGACAGAGAGAGAGAGAGAGAGAGAGAGAAAGAGAAAGAGAGATAATAGAGAGGGGGACAGACACAGAGAGAAAAATAGAAAGAGAGAGAGAGATAATAGAGAGGGAGACATAAATAGAGAAAGATAGAGAGAGAGAGAAAGAGAGAGAAAGAGAAAGAGAGAAAGACAACTGTTATCAGTGTCAACACTGCATTGAATTCTTCATATTCTTCATCCACATTTTTACTTTGTATAATATCCATATATTCTGTGTGTATACGTGATGGCAGAAATCTTAGTGTGAGTGTGTGTGTGTGTGTGCATTGGTATGTGTTTTATGTAAACATAATCTGTAAGTTCATTCATGTGTACGCATGCGTTACGTGTTTGTGTGTATTCATTGTGACTAAGCTCAGCAGCGCTCTCAGTCCCTGTCTGAACCTCTGTCTGTCTCTTTCTCTCTCGCTCTCTCATGTGAAAGGAGTGTGACACAGACACACCCAAACTAGTCCTGTCACTTTCTACCCCTTCTAGCCTGTAAACACATGCAGCCATTTACTCTCTCTCTCTCTTTCTCTCTCTCTCTCTCTCTCTCTCACACACACACACACACAGACACACACACACAGACACACACACACACACACACACACACACACACACACACACACAGAAAACCATCATTTAATCACCAGTAATTGCTTTTTAAAAAAGCATTATTTCTGTTTGTTCTGCTGCCTAATGTTTAATGGTGGGGTTGGGCGTGGAGTAGATGTTTAGCTCTCCCCTACTGCCCTTTGCTCTGTAGAGCTGAAAGAGCTCGAGAGAACATTAGTAATTAGTTTGTATCTGTGGGTGTGTCTTGTTACATATAGGCACCATATGTACCCACTAAGATAGCAAACACGGTCAAAGAAGAGACCACTAACCCAACAGCATTTTTGTAGGGGTATATTGGTGTTACTGGTATGACTAAAAGTGCAAAAACATTTCTTTCTGACTGTTAGCTCTTGAAAAGCTCTTAAAAACCTGTTCTCATCTGAGAGCACCTCTGAACAACTTATTTGTAAATTGGCTGGAATAAAAAAATGTCTGCTTAGTGTAATGTCATGTAGTTTTAACTTTGGAATCAAGCTCTGGTCTAGGTACAGTTTAGTGCAGTTTATTACATAATAATGTGAGTCAATTATGTATGTCCATATGCCCTGTATGTCCATATGCCCTGTGTCCAGGTGTGTGTGTGTGTGTGTGTGTGTGTGTGTGTGTGTGTGTGTCTGTGTGTGTGTCTATGTGTGTGTCCATATGCCCTGTGTCCAGGTGTGTGTGTGTGTGTGTGTGTGTGTGTGTGTGTGTGTGTGTGTGTGTGTGTGTGTGTGTGTGTCTGTGTCTGTGTGTGTGTGTGTGTCCATATGTCCTGTGTGCAGGTGTGTGTGTGTGTGCGTCTCTATGTGCGTATTGCCATGTTGGCACGCTTACTGGCTAAGGTTGCCCATGCTGCCGGCGAGCTCTCCATCGTACACGTCGCGTCCCTTCCCCACACTCTGCATGCTCTTGGTGCTCATGGCCCTGCTGATGCGGCCCTGTGAGCCAGCCCACGTCCCGGCCGCCGCCCCTCCGTACATGGACCCTCCGCTCATGGAGCCCATGCTCATGCGGTTGTTGCGCTGGGCGATGCGGCTGATGGTTCGGTGCGCCGGGCCCTTGAAGGAGTACTGGCGCTCCACGACGTCCATGCCCCCAACCATGCCCCCGCCGGACCCCGCCAGCGTCCCGCTCAGCGATCGCCTCATGGGGGGCAGGGTGGCAGCGCTCCTCATCTGGGTGGCGGAGGAGCTGGCGACCTGCGAGATGCCATTGGAGGCATAGAAGCCACCACCACCGCCACCACCACCACCACCACCGCTGGGGAAGGTGGCTATGCGCTCAGACACCAGGCTGCCTTCGCTGTCGTCCTGCGCCATCCAGGCTGCGACCGGGGTCGGCTGCAGGTTCATGGAGCGCAGGGAGATGGTGTCGGGGTCGGGCTGTGGTAGTGGTGGTGGTGCTGCGCGGCTCATGGTGCGAGTCATTGTCATCTGTTGCTGGTAGCCCCCGCTCTGGAAACCTCCTCCTCCACTGCTCTGGAAACCTCCGCTGGAGACCTGGTAGCCCCCTCCACCACCACCGCCAGAAATCTGGTACCCGCCGCTGCCACCCCCAGCGCTAGATGTCTTGATGCTGCTGAGGGTGCGATACGTGGCACCGCCGCCCCCTCCTCCTCCTCCTCCCCCCATGCTGTAAAACTCAGGCCGCATGTCATCATAGTAATACATGCTGCTGACCCCTCCCCCTCCTCCGCCGACCCCGCTCATGCTGATCTTGGGGCGCATCCCTCCGTCCACGGCCGAGCGTGAGGTGTAGCCCCTGCTGGCAGCGTACTGGGCCAGGGCTGGACCCTAAAGGGGGGGTGGTGGTGATGGAAGAGTTTAGGGTTACACTGGAGAAGGGCCATCTCAGCACAGAAATAGTGTCTTTTTTCCCCAGTGCTTTATAGTTAAAGGAGAAGTTTGGTTTGAATCAATCATTAGCTCTGTTGTTTAAGGTCACCGAGTGCCGTTGGTAGAAAAAATAAGAAGAACATTCGATGTAACAGACCAAATAATGCACTGAGTAACTGAATGGGGCATAGAAACCTACTTTTCCGTTTTATTTTCCTATGCCCCATTCAGTTAATGTTAGCTACCATTTCATTATTCCAGCTTCAAATTTGCTCATTCTTTTACTACCAATAGCACTCTTTGACCTCTAACAACAGGGCTGTGGCTTCATTCACAACAAACTTCCTTTCACCACAAGAACTAGGTTTGACATGCAATACAAAGGTCATAAATAACAGATTGAACAAGGGGAATAAATTGCATAACTAAAACTAAAAAAAAGCTTTCACAAGGTGGAGCTTATTGATGCAGTGCATGCATGGAAATGAGCGAATATTGTTTTTATTTTCAGTCTCCATAGAGACCACTAGAGCACTGCTGTGAAATCTCCCACATATGATGCCATGGGTGCTGTGACTCGTTAAATTTCCAAGCAAAGGCCATAGCTCTTGCGAGGCTTGTTTGACACTGTTAGACAACAGCCATTAGTCAAATCAGAAAGCATCCATTGGACAGTGAGCCTGAAATACCTCAAAGCTATGTCAAATCAGATTTTGGCAGTGGTGACCTATGCTGTTGGTGGTGGTGCAGTGCAGTGGTGTGCCTGTACTTTTTCCTGCAAAACATCTACCATGACCTGACTCTTTGAAGAATGTTTGCCATGAGGAAGCAGAATTACAATGAGATCTTAAATAAAGACCATATGTGACTCCATGCACAGATAACAGATAATTAGCATTGTGATGTGGTTTGATGACATAGCTGAAACCGGTAGATGGCACGCTAGTTACAGGCCTGGGTACAAATCACATGAATGTGGTGTTATTACAGCAGAAATGCCAGTCGCACCCCCCAGCAGGCACCCCCCCAGATGAGCTACTGCTGTATTTAGGCTAACTGTCTTACCACGCCTCCTCCTCCTCCTCCTCCTCTGCTGCTGCTGTTGTAGTAGGAGCGGGAGCTGAACCCGGGGCTGGCTGTGTGGTACTTCATGGAGGATGACCCGCCGTACTCTGTCAAACACACACACAAGTGCACACACACACCACATCAAACAGAGCAAATGTACAGACAGACATGTCGGTTTCTTTAAGTTGCATTACATGTCGGTTTCTTTGAGGTTCTTCTAAGCTCTTGCTCTGGTGTGACAGCATTCTGCTACTGTGGAACTGTGTGCCAACACAGGACTACTAAAGCAACCATGGTGCTACTGTGAGGTGATTTACCATGAACAGGAAGCACTTCTTTCCTGAAGTAACATGAGTAAGCCAAAGAGCACTGATAAACCCTAACCTCAGATGGTGCAGTGAATATCATTAATAGATGCTGTAGATAGCATAATTGGTGTGTACTGGCTTTACAATCACGAAAGAGAAGTAATAAATGGTTTGTATGAGGTATATAAATAAGTATATATAAGTTAGATTATATAAGTTAATAATTTATAATAATGTAATGTACCGTTATATTATTTTTTGGGGGTATAACCAGTATGAAGAGGCTGCGGCAGTGAACCTTAAGTGTCTTAACCTACCACACCAAAAGTCATCACCAATGTTGATGTTTCCACCAAAGGAATGTGTGAATGTTGACAATACACATACGCACCCACATATTAAAAAGAACACCACAACACTTTGCAAATTAAAAGTGTGACACACATATTCAGAGAAATAGAAAGAAGAATCCTGAAGGGGGTTTCAGGATTTCAGGAGAACTTCGTGATGACTGCAAATTAGTCCCTTCTTTATGTGATGGTGCAATAAGGAATGTTCAGGTCAAAGGAATGCTCAGGTCAGCTGTTTGCGCATAATGATGGCAGAGCACGCTACAGCTTCTGCCCGCATTCCTACCTGGACTTTCACAAGCTCCAGATGGTTTTCGCATGCTAACGCCACAGCTACCAATCAAGCCTGTCTGTCCAGGAGCTGAGAGAGCAGGTTTATGGGTTCGTGGCTCTGGCCTGAGGTGGGCTGAGTGTGTGCAGGCACTTATACTAATCCAACCACTATGTCAGTCCTAAGACTGCTGCCGTGAATCTTATTCATTTGTTTTTTAAAAGATACCAGTGGCTGTTTTGCCTTGTAAATCTCTTTAAGGCTTCTAAGAATAATATTATGAGCCATACCTGATACTGAGGTCTTTAGGAGGTCTTGAGGTACAAGATATACACATGGCCTTAAATGTAAGACATGCATTCATAACAGTCTCATTAATTTAAATCACTTACTTGAACAGATAATATACTGAAGCCTATGTGTATGTTATCAGGTCTTAATTACTAGTGGTTAAACCCATTGCACCTGATGTGTGACCAAACCATCTGTTTTTTTATTTATTTTAGAGATACATTACAGAGTCAAAAATTAACCTAGTATAGTTTACCTTATCATAAAAAGGGGATGTTACACCCATCTACAACCAATTTACTGACACCAGACACTAGAACACATTGTATAATTTCTTATCAACGTACTATAAATAGTAACTCACATTATAATACATGTGCAATAAACCATAAAGCCTTTCAAGTTGGATATGTCAATTATACTGCTTATATCCTCAGAGACTCATATCCTGCACGTCCATGATTCATATTGTGTCTCAAGATGATGAGACACTGGAATTTTTTTTAGTAATGTTGCCAGACAACATTATCAACACATGTTGGTTAGGCACTTTACCACAGATATTGAGTGAGATTGTTTAGATCAGAAACTTAGATCAGCAGCAGGTAACTTTTCACGATCATCCTATCTGAAAATTAAAAAACAATCAAGTTGTTACCCAGCAACACTGCTCAAAAAGCTGCCCCGTGTATTATCACCTTGAAGTCTCTATGAGTGTCAGACACAGTAAAGGATCAGAGTTTCATAGTGGATGTGGATGACTTAGACTAGATTCACTGCATAGCAGTACACAGTATGACTGCCCCAGTGTGCTGTGAAGTTCACCACAAATTATAGTGGCCTTATGAAATGAATGTCTGTTCTGTAGTTATAAGCCAAAAGGCTTTTTTTGTATGAAACAATGAAATGAAACAATATCATGTGTTTACAGAGGTTGGAGTAGTGATCCTACATAGCAAATGTCATGCAATTGTGATAGAGTGCTATCACTACGGTTGAGTATGTGCTCTGACTGCCATTCCAACAAGCCTGGCTCTTTGGCATTGTGATCAGAGTGCATGTTTAATACCCAGGAGACCTGGGTTCAAAGCCGGGTGGGGTGGCTTCTCTTCCTCTTCGTTACAAACAGTGTTATAAGTGGGATGTCATGAGTCATACGAGGGATCCCCAAGTGGGGTTGACCCTGGTGCAGTGGACCCCAGTGATGGGTGAAGTATAGTGGGAGATGTGTGAGGGACACCTGAGTGTGTGCGAAGCGCATGGATGTGCTTCCTGACGGGAAGGCAGAATGTGATGGAGTACTATCACTATGGTTGAGGATATACTCTGACTGCCATTCCAACAAGCCTGGCTCTTTGGTGCTAATGCTAGCGCTGGTTGTAGTAAGACCGAGCATTCAAACACTGACTATAGTACAGAGGAGCTCATATATTTGTAGGCAAGTCAACTGTAGAGGCAGCAATGACATCTCAGAATGTGCAAGAAATCTGACAAAATTACAGTATAAGTTAAAAGAAAAACAACCCTTTCAACAGCAACGTTAGGACACAAATGGTAAAGACAAGGTGACCAAAGGACTGTCGAGCATCAAACTGTGTTGCAGACAAAGCATTTGCTCTAGGCATGTACTGAGGGAACCCATTCCGTGAAAGAAAGAAAAAACGATGACCTTATTCAAAAGCTGTCATGAGAGCTGGCCGGTGACAGCAGTCCTTATTGAAAATGCCACACAAACAACCAGGTTGAACAGTAGAAGGGGGTGGTGGGGGCGGGGCAGGGGGGTGGAGGGGTCTATCTGTCGGCTTTCAAAAGAAGGCCAAAGAATATGCGTTCAAACTTCAAAGAGGAAACTGAGGCGAAGAGGGAATATCGGCAGCGTCAGAGGCATGATACACTCATGTGAGAAATTTTCTCTTTGCCACTGTGGCTAGGGAGATTTATGACCTATGTTCAAGCAGCACAACCCACTTTGGCATGCTGATGTTTACCGAATATTCCACTTCCTGCTCCATGCAGTCAACAGAGGATCAAAACAGCTAAGACAGAAGCATGCATGAGCTTGTTTATATGTATTTGTGTTTGAGTAGATGTAACTTTGAGGTGTAAAACATTGTTTCTGTAAGATAAGTGTGTTTACTATGTTATTTAAAGGGACAGTTTGTCTCTAAAAAACATGAAGCCAACACTAGTTGTAAATTACTCAGTACCTTCTACAGTCTGAGCCTGCAACATTTTGAGGGCTATCTTTTTTAACTTCCACCAAAGTCAGACACTGTGTCTGCACATGATGTGAAAACACCAATGCATGCTGCAAATATGTTGTATTCAAACACGAACAAGGTGCATGTGTGTGTGTGTATGTGTGTGTGTGTGTGTGTGTGTGTGTGGTTGACTGTGTGTGGTTGAGGGTGTATGTGTGTGCACACACAGCAGGCTAGGGTGGGGTGTAGGGAGTGGTTTTAACTCTTATAAAACCGGTTTTTGCTTTGCTGTCTGTTGCACCTTTTTCCTTAGGCAAGCATGTGATGTCCACTACCCTTCCCTCCCATATCAAGAGCAAACACAAACACGCACAACCAATTAAGGATTAAGCTATATACCATGCGATAGCAAGTGGCAGAAGTCTCAAAGGCAAGTCAAACAGAGCAAGCAAATGGAATTGAGCATATTGTTTGCAAACGGACTTTCAACTAGCATTACAAAACACTATCACTTCCCTGCTCCCTGGGCTGCAGATATGGCCCTGTGCTATTCAAATATGGCAGGGCAGCTGTCATCGAGCTACAATGAATGACTTGTAAATATGCATATATCTTACAGAGATGACCATAAAATGTAGATTTAATGGCAAGAAAATGTTCAATGCTGAACAAAGGTCATTAAAGAGGGAAGGCAGTCCACTCTAAATCTGTCATTGGTTTTTCCAGTTTTTTCTACTCTATTCTGCTTTATTTCAACAGTTGAAGGGTGGGAGGGAAATATGGTTTTGTATGAGAGCTGGAGGTGAGAGAGTGAGAGAGCTCTGCTCTTGTTGCTCGTCAGGGAGAGTCAGTGCCAGTCTCAGCAGGCAATGACGCTTTTAACTGGGGAAGCTACTGCCCCAACTTGCCTCCTCACACACCAACTCATGGTGCACACACACCCATACATTTGCACGCACACACACATAGCTAACACACACACAAACACATTCAGGATGATGACGATGTGTGTGTGTGTGTGTGTGTGTGTGTGTGTGTGTGTGTGTGTGTGTGTGTGTGTGTGTGTGTGTGTGCGTGCGTGCGTGCATGTGTGTGTGTGTGTGTATATGAATGTACAGTAGGTGTGGGTGTGTCTCTCTCACTATCTGTCTATGAGTCTCTGTGCATGCTTGATCAAAGACTTAAAGGGGGAAAAAACACAAAACCCTGGAACTACCTTAAAAGCAAGGCTCTCTTAAAACCTTAGATTAGGTTAGTCTCTAGGGTCTTAGAAAATACTGTCACTAATGGTCATTGTGTGTGTGTGTGTTTGTGTGTGTGTGTGTGTGTGTGTGTGTGTGTGTGTGTGTGTGTGTGTGTCGGGGCAGTGAGAGAAGCTCGGCTGATGGGTGTCTACGGGGCCAAGCCTGTCTGGTGGCCCCTGACAAAGCCCTCCATTTGTAAGCTGACTAAGCATGCTTGAAACTCTACCCGAACCTGAGACGTCACTCTTCTGTCTACCCACTTCCCAGCCTAACTCTGAGTATGACAGAGCGTACTTGTTTAGGCCTGCAGTGTGTGTGTGTGTGTGTGTGTGTGTGTGTGTTGAGGGGAGGTCCTGGGAGAGTGACAACTGAAGCCCAGGTGGTTCCTTCTTACACTACCGTCACAGAAACTGCTGGTTGTGCCAAGAGTAGAAAGGAACTTCCTTTTATAACAGATCCGCAAACACCTGATATTGAAATTCACAGCATAGTCTCGAGACATCCAAAAGTCACAAAAAAGACACAAAACTATGAATATTTCATAAAGTAGGCTATTTGGGGCAAAATATCAATGTGCTTATTGCTACCCCTAATAATCAAGGTAACATTCTTGCATCACAAAGCCACAGAGTAACATTTGTTTTTGCAGTTCGGAATTTATAATCCCATCGGATGTGACTTCTTGTGAGTTACCAGAGCTTGAACAATTAGTTGACAACAATACGTTTCCCACTCCCTGGGGCAACAGCTTATCTTTGAACTAATGTGAGGGACTGCCGGTGCGTTTTCAAAGCCACACAAGCCGTCCCCGAAACTCCACAAGACAGTTGAAACTCAACACATCCCTGTTACCTACTTTATTATCCAGATGGTTATGTCATGCACAAAGAATGTTTACATGAAAATGGCACTGCTGTTTAGCAATAAAAAAGAACAGGTAGCATACACCACACTCACCTGACGTGGCGTACTGCGAAGCTGTGCCGTTCTGCCGCGGAATAGTCCCTGTCCTCTCTGCTAGACGAAGGGCTACTTGTTGCTGGACGCGTCTTGCCCTCGCTGCTTCGTCCGAAAGTGTGTTCCCATGTCCGAGCTGGACTTCCGAGGGCAGTGCGTAAGTGCTGACAGAGGTGTTAGGCTGTATCGCGGACAGAAAGGCACCATCAGAGGCCACAGTCGTACTCATTGCGCTGGACGGAAATGACCGCGCAGAATGGCAGTGTTGTCCCAAATAGAAGTAGGCTACCAAAAACTCTTAATAAACGTCTAAATGCTGTCCGTGCTTTGGTCTAACAGCGATAGCAGTTGTTTACTAGTTCTGTGCTCGAAATCCACCTCAGACACGGTGGACCGCCCTGTATGTTCTGACAAAAAGTAGACTATGCACCAGTGCCTCTTCTGTTTGGTGAGGGCGGAGCTAGTCTGGTGAGGATGACTCACTCAGTAGCCTAACTTACCTGATGCAGGTACCACTCGCTTTGAAGTAGAAACAAACTTTGTACGTTTATAGCTGCTGCCTTTTTATTGTTATATTTTTGCAATTAGCAATGTGCTTAGATTCTCGGTTCTCTAAACACATCCAAGTGGGTAGGCTATTTTATGCTGATATTTCTGAAGCCCTACCTGTTCAAAAGATATTTCAAATGTTATGGTTTTGATGTAGCCTACATTATGCGCATATATACGCGTTATTATTATTTTAGATTACTGTGTGTGAAAGTCAAACTCTTACATACATAATCTAAATGTCACTTCATGTCAATACTATATGTTTTAAGCTATAGCTAAGGCGTAGGTAGGCTTACGTGCTTCAGCCCCCCTGCCATAGACAAAACACATGAATTTACACGTTTTGTCACATGTTGAGGTGTCTAGACTTATTTATTGGGCAGGTGACTGTAGCCTATTGCGTCTTCCTAGTGAAACAGGTGTTGCTTCGTGAAACTGGCCTCCTTCGTCTGTTACGTAAAACTGAGAGCGAATGACACATGTCTCAGACGGGTGTGTGCGTGGAGACGTCTGTGTTTACCTGGGTAGCTGCTCATAGCAACACAACTATCTGTATGCCAGTGCACCGGAAGTGTGCGTGCGGTTCTCGTCATGTACCTGTCTCCACATGAATAATATTTCTGTTGGTTGTTTCTGTTAGCAAATAACTACAACAATACCAATAGCAACAAAACAATACGATCTGGAATGTCTCTAATTATTTCTGTCCATCACAAGAAATTAGTAGCCCACTATAAATTCACACTTAAATTCATAATAGTCTACAGTTAGCTCAATAATGTCCAGATAGTACCTTTTTTATTGATACACACACTGCATTGTGTTACACGTTATATTATAGCCTAAATGACATGATACATGTTATCATTAAATATAAATAAATAATATTTATAACATAATTATAAATAATGCATATAATTTCAAATGTCGAATTTTGAGCCAACTCACCATGTAATAATAGCGTTCCTCCTGAAATAGAGATCTGATGAGGAGTAGGTTAGTAGCAATCTGTCTGTGTTAGGATTTGCAGGTAGTGATAGATTTATATGAAAAAATGGACACACCCTGATGAATATGAGAGTACCTGCCCAGGTGTCAGTTACCATGCAGTCTGAGTCAGATCCATGCAAACACAAACCAGTCTGTGTTTCACTGGGATTTCAGGGCTACAGTCTAGACAACTGTGTGTAGCCTTATCAGAAGGAGTGAATGTGTGGGAAAAAAGAGGAACTGTGTGTATTGTGAGAGACCAAGGAAAAGCAGTTTTCCCCATGCCTGCCAGTGTATAATGAAAACTCATGACTTCTATGCACTCAGTAGCTATACACTGAGTAATTGAATGGTGGGCAGAGCGCATATCTGAGATGAAGGAGAGAGTGAATGATGGAGGGAGATACGACAAAAGAATAGTGAGGAGGAGAGCTAGTGAGTCAAGTTGTGAAAATGAGTGACAATATGCAGACTACAAGAGAACAGATAGTATGTCAGATAT
Organism: Setipinna tenuifilis; assembly: GCA_030347295.1. Lineage (NCBI taxonomy): Eukaryota > Metazoa > Chordata > Actinopteri > Clupeiformes > Engraulidae > Setipinna > Setipinna tenuifilis. The sequence goes on along the minus strand of CM059268.1, from coordinate 9,268,511 downwards.
GTCCCAAGGTTTAAAAAATCTATGGTAAATTATGTACATCCCATTTTTTGTCAGGAGCATAAAGACAATGTAAATCTCTCCCCCCCCCCCCCCCCCCCCCCAAAAAAAAATAATAGAAAATGAAAGTGACTGTCTACCTGAAGTGCTGCAAGGGCTCAAAACGTCACTTACTTTAATAAACAAAACTAGTGGGAGCTCTCCGTTGCGGGGACCTTTACCTTTTTGTGCACTAACAGATTTGACACAACAGTAGAGGAACATTCCCTATAAAATATTGTCAAAATAGTGTTCCATTCAAAATATGGAAACCCTATTTTCCAGTGCTATCATGAAACATTACAGTTGTGGCCATCATGATGATTAAAGTTTCTCTGTCCCGAAAAGAAATTACCAAACGATCTTTAATTGGTACAGAGCCAGCGGGTTGAAGTGAAATACTTGGCTGCTATATGTATGATTCAGATAGGAGAACAGGTGTGAGAATATTTCTGCTTTTTGTATAAAGGGTGTGTTTAGGTTTATGCACGTGTAATGGGTGTGTATATGGAAAAAAGGCTTCCTAAAAGAGTGTGACACACAAGCAAGGATTATAGTATTATATGAAAAAGCAAACCTTTTATTTTTACCATGAACAGTTTGTAAAGTTAAGTTACATGACTAATGTTTAATAACAGCAAGCTGTTTTCCTGCAGTCGAATTGCTGAGATCTGTAGTTCTCCACTAGTAAAGCTAGTTCATGCCCCTTGTCTTTTGTTTAGTTAAAAAAAAAACAGATGAGAAATACATGGGTGGCAGTAGTGGGTGTTGACGTCCTGAACAGAGGATGACAAAAACTACAGCACACACGTCTTACTGAAAGCAGGTCTTTTCTTAAACTGAAGTAGATTAGATGGACACGAAAGAAGGATTAAGAAAGACAGAGTGTGCAAGATGGATGGAAAAGTGAAATTAACTGGTGAAGGGTGATAATGAGGACTAGCTTCTGTTTGTTCCTGTGTTTAGGGGTGGTGTTAGACATATTGGGCCCTATGAAAGGATATGATTTTTGCCCCCTTATTAGCAATAATACCAGTAATATTAACGTGTCCTTGAAGGGCCCCCTGTGAATTCTGGGCCCATAGAATTGTCCTAACGCCACCACACACACTATCTCTCAACCATCAAATGGATAGGCAGGTGAAGAAGTCAGGTTAGGCCTGTGGCTTTAAAGAAAGACACACACGTGCGCACACACACGTGCACGCACACACACCTCGCGCGCGCACACACGCACACACACACACACACACAAACCAATGCCCTACCTGTGATTAATTCAGAATAATAAATATGTAATAACCTAGTACATTAGTATAAAAACAACATGGCTGTACAAGCTTAAATACCACACAAATCTAAAGACACAGAAACACACACACATCCAGCGGAGCCCCTGTCTGGACTAGTATTAGTCAGTATTGCTTTTAAGTTTCTCCTGCCCCTCAGGTAGCTGAAGTGATGTCTCAGAGGGCTTCTGAAGACATGTCACACAGGTGTGTGAGTTCTTTCAGGTTTTTTGTGTGTCTGTCTTATTGCTTCAGCATGTTGTAACGCAGCACAGCGCAGCGCACCGCAGCTCTCTCAAATAGGCTACACATTGCAATAAAATCCTCACTGGGCCAAATGCAATCACGCACACAAACAGTCAGCACTAACGGAGGCATATGAGGAGAACCGGTTTGCCCGCAGGTCGCTCCCTTCCTGCCATAGATCGGAGAATTCCACCCCCAAGTGTAACCAGCCCTGCCACTGCTGACGCCCTCTGCCTCTGCCTCTGCCCAGCCCTGATGGCACTGCCATCCCACCCTTATCCACACCAGAGCCTCAGTCGTTAGTCATCTCACGGAGACTTTCACACGAAACGAACAAAAGGGCATAGTGAAATCTGCACTAAGTAGCAATTAGCTGTTGCACAATTATTGGCGCCAAAGTGTTGGAAGCCACAAGAGAAATACTGATTTCAAAACATAATCAGAATTGAAATAAAATAAATTCAAGGAAGGCATTCATGAAGTATTTAGGTCGTTTGAGACAGAGATCTCGACATACAGTAGGCTATACATTTCCGTTCCCCTTTCTCCCAGTAGGTCACGTCATTACCATGTTTTCTGCATGACAACTATTCTGATTCCTCCTGACGCACTCTCAAATCAACACAGCAGGCTGTTAATTAGCTGCACCCAGGTAAACGTCAGACTTTTATGACTGATCAGCATTCTTTAGCAGTTTTATGGATTTCTGGAGTTTTGCAAGACCAGTCAGTGCTGACGTTTTTTAAATTAAAATGTTAAAATGGTCTAGTTTATATATACATATGAGCACACTAAACATGGTCATACCCAGTGTTGAGGTCGTTATTAAAAAGGTAATCCATTACACATTACTCACTACTGTTAGAATGAAATTCATTACTTCTTGAAGTAAAGTAACTTCTTACATTACTCCTTACATTACTTTGCGTTATTCAGCAACAGCCTTCAGCAGAACACATAACAAATCCCTGTTACAATGAGCAAGATGTAAGAACAATCGTTTTTTCATGCCCTTTAATGAAAACCACAAAGGTCCTGAAAATCTGAAGAGTACTGCACAGGGTCATATCGGTATTGTAGCTACTATTGCAGGCAGGCTTATGACAAAAAAAAACAAGTCTCATCAAAAGTCTAAAACAGGTTAGCATGGTAACAGCACTCACTAAAAATATAATGAATGAAAACATTCGCAGGGACTGGCGTGTAGCCTACAACATAAAATCAATTAACAAACTAGACTAGTCAAATAAAACGCGTTACCAAATAAAATAACTTACAAAAAAATACCCATATTAGATGATGCCAACGGTAAACACGTTAGGCTGGGGCACACGCACTTTGCTAACTCATTGGTGGTGTTCCCCAGTAAAACAATGATTATACTGCAAGAGAAAATGTATTCACATCTTTCGTCGGACAACTGATTTCTTCTAGGCTTCAGCACAAGACTGTCTAGGCTGAATATCCTCTCGACTGTTAAGTTTCATATACTTTTTAACTGAGACAAACTGGTAAGGACCTCCATGTCTGATCCCGACTTCAAATACTTTGTTACTTTTGTGTCAGAATTGAAGGAAGCTGTATCTCCCTCCTTTTTATAGTAGCCTAAACAACTCTTTCTCAGCGACAGTGCTGTAGAAAGCTGCAGGTTTCTGATTCCGCGCAACCGGTGCCCCACATCAAGGAGCAAAACACGACACTCTGCAGCCGGCAAATTCCTCACGGCTTCTCTCTTCTCCTCTTCCCTAAGCCATCGTACTTTAACTTCGGCAACGTCTCTCAACATATTAAAAAAGTAAGCATATCTCCACCCCCTTGTAGACGCCTTTGCCATTTCCCCGCTTTCAACAATCACCAACAGTTGCGTGTGAACATGTCCCGCGACTATTGTGCAAGCGTGCAGCTGTGGGTTGGAGGAAGGTCAAGGGAGCCGTTTCAGCTATCTGTGATCAGTCTCTCCACTGGAGAAGTCCAGTAATCAGCATGCGAGGTATTAGTAACTGTAGTGTGATTGATGAACGTGTAACAGTAACGCCTTACACTATTAAGTTACAGACAAATGTAATGTGAGCACAGTACACCCATCTCTGCTCATACCACAACTACCTTTAAATTTAAATGTAAGGGTGAAGACTTTCGGTTATGTCTGAATTAACTTTTTAAAAAGTGTTTTTTTATCATGACTACGCTATGTTTATGAAAACAAGGTAAAAACCGTCGTTGCACATTTTATTCTCATTTAAAATAAAAAGTAAAAAACCCATGAGAACCCATGAGTTGTATGAGAAAAAGATATTCTCCTGTTTTTAGATATGTAGGCTATCACGAATAAGACTGTAATTATACATTTGTAAGAAAGGCCGTAGAAAGATTCCTGTGCTAAGTATCAGCTCTCTTATAATATGAGCTTATTTGTATGAGGGTACTTATATGTCTTATTTTGAGAATAACCATGTACATGCGAGTGATTGTATTAATAGTTGAGGGAAAAATGTAGGCCTACTTAAATTATCTGAAACCCTTTCTGACATACTGAGATGTCATCAGAAGCATTTAAATTTCATTCACATCGCACATTATTATAACAGGACACTGCCAAAGTCATACATTGCTCTAAGGTTATTCACTAGGTGCCATCATGTCACATGTCACACATATCCTAGAAAACAATTTTATATACACATTTCATATTCCACGTCCTTGTGTCACACACTTTGCATGAGGAAACAGGATCTTGGTGACAGGCAGTTTGGCAGTTTGAGCACTTATTTACATGAAAAGATAATGGCCAGTGAGGAAAAAGGGTGTTTTACTGATGTGTGTTATTCACTTGGTGGTACTCTACAAGTCATAACAATTATGCAGAACAAAGTAAAGTTCATCATCCGCATTTTTATCAGAACATGCCTATACTCAAAATACTGCATGCCAAGGACCTTCCTACTTAATAATAACAATTAATAAGTGTAAAACTGGGGTTGTCTTGCTAAATATTACTTCTTACTTTACTTTTAACCCTGGCTACACCTCTGCTTCATAAATCAGTCTTATCTTTCTCTCTTAGAAATAAAGATCTTAATGACGTCTGATCTGTTTCTCTTAAAACCCTCATTGGGGAAAAAACAGCGCAAGACAATTTTAGGATCTGAAGTTGAACTTGGTGTTTTATCGGGCTTCCCTAGACGCTATTTTTTTTAGACTTTTAAGGAGGCAAAGCCAGATGTCACTGAATTCTGAATTGTTTCTCCTAAAACTCCATAAGGAGAACAAACAGTGTTCTCTTTTGCATTGCTCTAACATAATTGCATTCAATCATCACTTTCACCAAAGTTCATGATTACTTCTTGTTCATGACCAACAATTTATGTGTGACTACACCTTATTTTGCACATGTTTACTCTTAGATACTCAGTTAACTTTAGGGTAAAACCTAAGAGAAATAAAAGACAATAAAACAAAACAAAACATTTTAAATTGTGATATACAAATAGAAAAAATACTCGAGCTAATCAGCACTTATACACTAAGTTGTTCTTTACAGTATTTTGATTTTTTATAGCTGGTTTAGAGAAAACACATGATGCTTGTGCACTTGTGAGGAGTACTTTTGAGAGAAGAGATTTACATAAGATTTATATAAGATCTCATTTGTTTCTGGGAAACAAAATCAATACAATGCTAGCAAGCAGTATTTTTCTCGGGGTACCAGCATCATAAAAGGGACTGTAACTTATAGGTATAGATTATATATATAGATTCTCCTTGGGCACTTATGTGAAGACCTTTAGGGGCTATGATGGTGAATAGGTAGGGACAACACAGTACCATCGCCCATGTCAGTTAAAGCTCAGTTACGATGATAAATCACACAACTATCTGCATGTCATTCAGATTCCCGGCGTGTTTCACAATCGTTTGTGTTGAGTGTGATGTGAAAGCCTGTGAAAGTTTATGAACTTCAACCTGTTAAGATCTGATAGGTGTGTGTGTGTGTGTGTGTGTGTGCGTGTGTGTGTGTGTGGGTGTGTGTGTGTGTGTGTGTGTGTGTGTGTGTGTGTGTGTGTGTGTGTGTGTGTTGACATTGGCATCCCAGGGAGTGGCATCGCACTGGTGACAGATAAGACTAACTTAACAATACACATTCATTAACAATGATTCAGCTCAGAAGTCCACATATACACGTCTATATGACAACGTGTAACTTTCACCGTAAACAGTCTGTCCTCCTATAGAGAAAGTGCTTTGGTGGGTGTGTATTTATTTATCTCTTAGCAGGCTTGAGGGGTGGGTGAGGGGTGGTCTAATTCATGAAACAGGTTAACTTCTTGGAATCCTTTAAACAGGCCTGGACAATTGACTGTTCAGAAATACAAGAGATTTGGCAGAGATTTAAACAAAGTCAGGACCTGGACCACTTTCAAATTACTATGCACCCACTGACTCCAAAAAGCACTTGCTACACTAGTCCTGCTGCCAAGTTTAACAACACGGTGGGGAACGTTTGACTGTGACAAACAGGTCACTGGTTTGGACACTGTAAGTCTGCCCTCTAGTGGCAGTTAAGAGGGAGAGCGACGTCTAAATTAAGCAACAAGTGAGGGACTTTCCTGGAGCACTTTTTACTATATTGCTTCAAATCCCCTTCACACCCTGATGGCAACCAATTAATAAATACTGTAACACTAAAATGAAACACGTCAGTCGGACAGGACTGAAAACACACTATCCAATCATTTTATGTGACCGGTTCGAAATAATTGAATGGTGATATGATTATCAAACTCAACTGGCGTTTTTTCCTCCCCCCTCCCCCGTGCACAAATATGGAGGTGTCACTTCCGTGATCACCAACCATCAATAAATCCATTCATCACTGACATCATAAAGAATGAAAGGTGTGGCTAAAAACCCAGTGTTGATGCTTATGACACTGTTAAGCACAACACAACAGACTGGTAAAAACGGATATTTTATTGTCACTGTTAAAGAAATACAAATAGAAAGAACAAAAAATACTTTAAGTGAGCTGATTGTAAAAATGAATGGCTGTCAAAGTAAATGTGGGAACAGAAATATCTTTTTTTCTACATTGCCATTACAATTAATTAAAGCACAGGTAGGAGGCTTATGGGCTTATGGGTGGAAGTCCATTGGAAACACTTATACTGGACAGGTGATTGATCAACTGTAGTTAGGGAAATAAACAGTCAAAAAAGAAGCTAAAAGAACATATAACAAGTAACAATTAGAAAATTCTTCTTTATGAACCTATAAACTCCTATATCAAAATGACCAACTGTTTTGTTTTTGTGAGAAGCTACTTTGACTTTAAAAATATCAATAATCATTAAAAACAATAAAAAAAGTCTCCTATGGCAGACAGCCCTGTTATCTTCCTGTCATAAAGCAGTTAAATACATCACAGTCTCACCCACCAGAAGGAGCAGGCATGAACACTAGGCATGAACATAAAGTAAGGCAGATCAGTGGTCTGGAGAGAGAGTGTATTTTGACAGAGGGTTTGAGGTGTGTGTATGTGTGTGTGTTTAAGAGAGAGTCTTGGCAGAGGTTTTTTACAGGTGTGTTCCGAAACATCGTGATCCGAGGGTGTAATGATCAAAGACGACCTGACTCATCTGATGAGTAACGTAAGGCATCGGTGTGTCCTCTCAAACAATGTTGAGCAAGACGTCTTTGTGTGACCTAGAGTACATGTCCCCACCCCGTGACTTAAGGCTTTTCATAAGGGGCTAGCTGTTCTGCCATTGGCTGAAAATACTGGAGGTTGTGTGCTGTTGGCAGTTTTCTCGCTGCGGGGCTTGCTTCAGTAAGCAGGTGCGTTTCGGATGGCACAGCAGAGCACCATGGTGAAGATCATCTCAAAGATCTGTGAGTGTACACACACACACCACACACACACACACACACACACACACACACACACACACACACACACACAGATTCGTACAGACACACACACCAATATAGGTTTAGGACAATGATTCATAATTTCCAAATCACACAATTTTTTTCTTAAAAGCACACCTAAAAACGTTTCTTTTTTAGGCACTGCATAGCCATAATGGTTTTATTACATCAGAAGTACTGAAATGTACAAGAATGACATGTTTGCTCAAAGCGCCACCATGTGGTTTTACTGTATATCTTACCATGATGACAGCGATCACCAGGGCAGCTAGGCCAATCACGTACTGCTTCTCAGTAAACAGGTCTTTTAGTTTCAAGTGGCAGCTCTACAGAGAGACCACACACACACACACACACACACACACACACACACACAAACACACACACACACACACACACACGAAAACATGATAATGTATACATCATCAAACTTGACTGGACTGAATTTAAATTTCAGGAAATGTAAAAAAAGCACACATTGACTATAAACAAAGAGTGGAAAATCGTTTAAAATAATGTCAGTATAGGCTGTAATATTTTACCACTGCTTACTGCAGTGTATGATACTCCACCATTGTTAATGTACACATGCATGTGCCCTGAGTGGCGCCTGAATGACCCCTGTACTCACTGTAGAGGTAAGAGGGTCCACAGGAGGGGCATCGGGGCAGAGTGCAGCACGGGAGAACAGGTCAGCATCATCCCCCTTCCCACAGCAGGTCAGCTGGATAGGGGGGGGGGTAAAGGAGAGGGGGCGAAAGAGAAGGTGGGTAAGAATAACGACTCTATCACTTTAAGACACAAACAGCAACGTCTAATCTTATTAAAAGATGTTTACCGGCAACTGAGATTTTAATTATTATTATGCTTGCCTGTTGTTTTGATATTCCAAAGAAAAAGTGTGTGTGTGTGTGTCTGTGATTACTGGATTTGTGGTCTCTCTCCCTCCATCCCTCCCTCTCTTTCTCTCTTTTTCTGGGTGTGTGTGTGTTTCTGTATGTGTGTGTGTGATGTGTGTGTGTGTGTGTGTGTCTGTGTGTGTGTGTGTGTGTGTGTGTGTGTGTGTGATTACTGGATTTGTGATTTGTGGTCATATTTGTTGGCATCTCTCTCTCTTTTTTTGGGGTGTGTGCGTGTGTGTGTCTTTATGTGTGTGTGTGATGTGTGTGTTACTCACCGTGCTGTGGAAGAGCTGCAACACCTTGACTGCGGCCTGCTTGGTGGGTGAGTCTACTGGGTCCACCCCTTTGACGTAGGCGGAGTCATAAAAGTTAATGAGCTCCTTGGAGATCTGAGGGGAAGATGGAAGATGGGCCAGCAAATCCAGTTAGTCCACTCCTGATTCAGTCAATTGCAACGAGTTCAAAAGAAGGGAAAAATACTGGAAAAAATTGTGTGTGTGTGTGTGTGTGTGTGTGTGTGTGTGTGTATGTGTGTGTGTGCACGCACGCGTGTGTGTGCAGCTGTGTATGAATGTCTGCATGTGTGTGTTTTGTGTGTGTTTTTGTGCTGAATGTGTGTGTGTGGGTGTTTTGTCATCACCGTCTCCCGATTCATGAAGCCCCAGATTCCAGCAGCCACTTCACAGGCAAACAGGATGACCAGGCAGGTGAAAAACTGCAAGCACACAAAATGTACAGAGAGAGATTTTATTTATAAGAGACATTATATGAAATATTGTAGTTGCTGCCAGACATACATCTGGGTAGGCTTTGCAGTGTCTTCCCTGTCTGAGTATGTATGATAGGCATACAGACATAATGAATGTCTATAATTTATTTATGGAAGTACATACATTAATCTATTTCTAATTTCTGCATGTTTATAGAAATAACACAATTAGAATGATTTACTATCGCTGGCCTTTTAAAGTTATGCTTCTATTTTTCCTTTAACATTGTACATGTTATATTTTTACTTGTTAGATGTTACATTTTTGCTTATAATGTGGTGATTTAGTGTTGCACACCACTTTAGAAATATGCATCTGGCAAGAATCATTCACAAAAACAAAGAAATTCAGTAAATCCAATGAATTTCAAACAATCAAATAATGGATCTGTGCACAACTCACTGTTCCAAGAAGGCACTGGGACTCTTGAATGGCTCCATAGCAACCAAGAAAGCCCACAAACATCATCAGGACTCCGACAGCAATCAGGATGTAGACGCCTAAACAATGAGACAGAGAGGATTGAAGGTTAGTAATCAGAGGTCGTTGATTAGAGGGTAAAAGGCTGTAGTATTAATTTTCCACCAGCAGGTGGAGCTGTGATTCTAAGTATGTCAACCAACATGTAGGCCTATATTTATTTTGATGTACTCATCAAATATGTATGTACTACTACAAACTTCCCGAAGATGCAAAATACATAAAACAGTGTGACCAGAGTGTGATTATGTTATTGTGTTGAAGCTGTTGACAAATGTGAAAGAGTAAAGTTATTGAAATGTAAACATTAAAAAGGTATTTCAGGATCAACTTTAGAGGCGATTTCTGAGGCTCGACACTATGAGTCACTTAAGAGTCAAACACCCCAACATTACAGTATCTCATTTTTCTCATAACCCCCCCACCTACAAATGTGACTTTATCAGCTTACTGTGGGTGCAGATGTAATTATGGTGTTTACATTCATGATATATGAATTGTGTTTAAAATGACATTCGTACTCAATGAACGCTTCCTTGTGCAGTCATGTGAGGCTAGTGAGGGGACCTTAGGGTACTTTCCTGAGTTGCAAGAAAACAATAAAAAGCCTTGAATGTCACTTCCTCTGTAGACCTAAGACTGAAAACTTAAGGTGATGGTACACAAAGTACCGTGGCAAAGTGGCTTGGTTGCTTTGTTGTTGGGGCACGTTTTCACTGGTATTAGGTAGCATATCTTTAGCTGAACACCCTAAATCATCTACCATGTCAGTGCCTGACAACACACTGCCTAGGAAGCTGTCCCTTGTGTCATCACCTTCTGTGCCAGTAGATAGTGGTTGCCCTCACATGAAGATGAGTGCTCTGATATTATCGCACACACACACCCAAACACATTTATAATACAGAGGCTCCTGTGTTGACATGTCCATACAGCCTATATCCAACTGCTCTCAGCCCAGACAGGGAAATAACTCTGATCTGACTCTGTCTCTAACCATTTCCTTTTCTCTGTCTCTGTCTCTGTTTCTCTCTCTCTCTCTCTCTCTCTCCCTCTCTCTCTCCCTCTCTCTCTCTATCGTTCTCCATCTCTCTCCCTCTCTCTCTCTCTCTCTCTCCATATCAGGCCTGTTTGTATGACCTTGCTTTGACCTCTGGCAGCACTGTCAATGATGTGTCCTTCCCCTGCATTCTCCGTCTCTCCCTGCCTCCTTCCTTCTCTCCTCATGTGTCACTTCTCTCTTCCCTTTCGGAGCTTCCTGTGAAAGGGTGCAGTCAGTCTTCCCCAGGTAGGAAGAAGCTTGTGGGGGGTTGCGGGGTTTGGGGGGGGGGGTGTCTTTAAAGCAGTTCCAAAGGACCCAGAAGGATCCCCTGAGGTCCTGAAATGCACCCCGCTGCTCGGGGTTCTCACGGAGGAGTCTGCTGCCTGAAGCGTTTGATGTTGACAGCTACGGTTGCCGCTGATCACTGCAAAACCGCTTTCTCTCCGTCGCCATGACAACAGCCATGGCAACTCAAAGGGGAAATGGGTTGAAGGGGGGTGTGGGGTGGTGGGGGTGGTGGAATAAAGGCGACAACTTTCCTGCTTAAAACAAGCTATTCTGAACCTGGGAACCCAATTACAAGCGGTCAGAGGGAAAACATGTTGATCCCTTTGCACTAAATGCTGTAGAGCCACTGCTTTTCGCTCAACATTAAGCTGGCTTATAGGAGCAAACACAGACTAGCACTCTCCCACAGAGAAGGCCAGAGGAGGATGGGGTGCAATGAAAGAGGGGAAAAATGCTAAAAAAAAAACCCACAAAATCACTAAATCTCCTAGATATGGTGTCTGAGTGAGATAGACAAACATCAGGGAGAGAGTAAGAGAAAAAGAAGATAGAGCCAGAGAGAAAGAGAGCGAGAAAAACAAGGCAAAAAGACTAACAGAGGAAGGCCAACAAGGTGAAAGGAACACACACACATAGAAAGAGAGACACAGAAAAAGGTGTGGGGGGGGGGGGGGGGGGGGGGGGGGTGTTACTCATGTTCTTGTTTATCTATGTTTATCAATTTTTGATACCCAGTATGTAAATGTTGGGAATTCACTTTTTGTCATACCAATAAGGCTTTCTTACAGTGAAATTGATTTGAATTGAGAGATGGAGAGATAGGGAAATACAGGGAAAGAGAGACAAACGCAGAAGATAAGAGACATAGACAGAGAGCAAGAGAATGGGAGAGAGAGAGCGATAGAGAGAGAGAGGGAAAGGGAGAGACAGAGACAAAGACACAGAGAAACAGCGAGAGGGAGAGAAAAGGAAGAAAAGCTATATAGAGACTTGAAATCCCAGTGGCGAGGGAGCTTCATTCTCTCTGCTGTGTCCAGGCCACAAAGGGCAGGCAGCAGGGGCCATCGTAATTCACCGGCCTTGTCAACATGGCAACAAGATTCCATTACCATGCCTATTATGTCACTGCGCGTCACCTCCATTAAAATGGATGTCTGTGATAGTCCAACTGCAGCCGGGTTCAATGGACTCACAGCTCTGTTTTTTACACTGCCTGCTTTGAGGAAGTCATATGAGGTACTTAAAACACCAGTAAAATGTCCAGTGTGTGTTTACATGGCCATATATGCACACACACACACACACACACACACACACACACACACACACACACACACACACACACACACACACACACACACAAACACACACACACACACACACACATTCACACTCACACTCACACACTCCACACAAGTGTATTGTTTATCATTTTACAGATGTTATATGTGTCACAGTTATATTGTGAAATTTAATAGCCCTAACACAATCTGTAGTTTTAACACACTGTAATTTGAGATATACATGTAAATGTATTACTTCAGTGGAAATACAGTACTCTGTTGCCCATACCTGGGAGCACTACACAAACATTTCACACACCCAACAAAACAATGTGATGCACACACCCTGGCACACATGGATAACATTACTGACACAAACCCACATGCCACCCACCCCCCTCCCCCCACCACAAACGCACACACACATGCACACACACACATCAACACACACTCTTTAAAAAAACCTGTTAATCAGAAACAGATGAGAGGGGGGCTATTTTTATCCATCTGGGATTGGAGAATCCTATAGAACAAAGGCTAGGCAAGGAGGAAGAGTCTTAGACACGAGGGCTGAAATCACAAATGGCTGGTCTGACCAAGCTGCCTACTCGTATCTTTCCTAAGCGCTTAAATCTCTGCTCCTCTCTCTAATCCCGCCAACACAGCACCCCCCGCCCCCTCTGGCCGTCTGATGTGCATGCCACACCTGGGCCACACCTGGACCAAAGCCGGGCTACATCTGAACATGCATCAACTGCTTCATCTGGATCTGACAGCCTGATTGCACCGGTGGCCAGCTCAGACAAACAATTTTGTGTGTGTTTGGGTGTGTGTGTTTGTGTGTGTGTGTGTGTGTGTGTGTATGTGTGTGCACACGCATGTGTCTCCGTGTGTGCATATATGTGTGTGTCTCTATATGTGTATGTATGTGTGCATGTGTCCATGTGTCCATGTGTGTGTGTGTCCATGTGTGTGTGCTTGTGCGTATGTATGTCTAGATGTGTACGTATGTGTGGGTCTTTGTGTGCGTCCATGTGTGTGTGGGCGGCGGGCTGCTGATGTGACCTGCTGGTTGGTGACGGGCGGGCGTAGCGTAGCGTAGCGCAGGGAGGGCGAGTATGCGAGCGAGAGAGCGGGCAGGGCCGGGCCGGGCCGGGCCAACTGTATTTTGGGCCCTGCTTAAGTGCCACGTTCTCATGCCAGCGCACTAAAAACATCCCGCCGCACGCTCTAATTTTGCGGAGTAATGAGCAGATGCACATGCTTATTTGAATTACGCCAGGGCGTGTGTTTGGCAGACACCGAGTACGGAGGGGGGAGAGAGAGAGAGAGAGAGAAAAAAATGAAGAGAGAGAGAGAGAAAAAAAACGATTTAAAGAAATCATGTAAAGGAGAGAGAGAGAGAAGCTCTTTGATCTTTTCTTGGGTGGGCCTCACCCATGGGACGGACGGCTTTCGATCGGGAACCCAGTGCGTGGCTATAAAAAGACTATAAGCACAGGACATCAGCACACACACTGTGTACTTAGTGAGCGAGAGCAGGGGAGGAGACCGGCCCCTGGGCTAAATTAATGGGTGTAAAAGTACATTATCTGCCCTTTGAACCGTACAGGAGCCATCCAGGCCCCATGTGTTAGCTGGTTTTGGGGGTGACCACAAACTAGGCGGGGGTGCAGACGTGTGTATATGTGAGACTGTGTGTGTGTGTGTGTGTGTGTGTGTGTAGCAAGTAAGTATGTATGTGCTTGTGGGTATGTGTGTGAGACAGTAGCTGGTACAAGGGCATGTGAGTTTGTTTGCATGTAGCTATGTGTGTGTGTGTATATATGTGCACATGGAAACTTTGAGATGTAAGCATTCTACTGCACAAATAATCATATATATTTGCAGTATAGGCCGGCGTCCTCTATATTTATGTGAGTGTGTGTGTGTGTGTGAGTGAGAGAGAGAGGGAGAGCAAAAGAGAGAGGGAGAAGAGAGAGGGAGAAGAGGGAGGGAGAGAGAGGGACAGAGAGAGAGGAGAGAGAGAGAGGAGAGAAGATAGAGAGAGAGAGAGCAAAAGAGAGAGGGAGAAAAGAGAGGGATAGAGAAGGACAGAGAGAGAGAAGAGAGAGAGGATAGAGAGAGAGAGGGCAAAAGAGAGAGGGAGAAAAGAGAGGGATAGAGAAGGACAGAGAGAGAGAGAGAGGATAGAGAGAGAGAGAGCAAAAGAGAGGGGGTGGAGGACGAGGGCGGGAGTGCCAGGATGCTTTATTTGGCCTGCTTGTAGTTTGGTAGTGACCATAAGGGTGTGGTGTGTACACACCCCAGGGACCTACTCATCAGAACCCTTCAAAAAGACGAACAACTTGCAGCCAACTCAAAAGCCTGCTTCCCTCTAGTCTCTCTCCCTCTCTTTCTAGCCCCTCTCTCACTCTGTCTCTCTCTCCCCTTCCCTCTCTCTCTTTCTCTCTCCCTTCCCCCCCGCCCCACTCACACACACACACATTTCCCTTTATATCCACAAATGTGTCACACGATTTACAAGCAATGCGGAAAACAGCAAAGAGTCATCTGTAATACAATGACGTGGATCAACATCTCTTTGCATATTTGACATTGCAGAGTGGGATAAAGTTATGTGTCAGGACATGAAATATATATCCAGCTTTGCAAAGATTTAACAAAACAAGGTTATCATTTACTACAAAATCAAAATGGTCCACAACTGTTGTTACTGCTGGGGGGTGTTGGAACAAATTCAAACAGCTTCATGAAAGCCACAGACATTAATCGTAAGCATAATAGGCCCTTTTCTTCTGTGCTATGATGACATCATCCCATTTATTGTATGGGACGCAAGCATCTGTGCCATGGGTGCCTGTGATGGGAACTACGCCTATCCTGTTACATGGATCTAGCTGACTCGCTGTCACAGCTATCCCCTTAAAGATGCCCAGTGGGGGTTCAGTGCCAAGTTGTGCTGTGTTTTACTGCAGACATGCAAGACAACTTACAGGTAGAGTAGCAGATGTTTTTTCCTGGAGCACTTTCTACTATATTGCTTTTAAAATCCCCTTCACACCCCAATGCCAACCCATTTATGAAACACTTTAACACAAAAATAAAACATGTCAGTCACCTGTGGAATGGACAGGACTAAAAACACACCATCCAATCATTTTAAGCGATCCATTTGAAATGACTGAGTAATGATATGTCTATATATACTCAACTGCCATTTGTCCCTCCCCCCTCCCCCATGCACAAATCTAGAGGTGTACTCGGGGGAAGTCTGAAGAAAAAGGCTTTGGACTTTGGAGTTGTGTACTTTCAAAATGTAGCTTTCTTGAACCATTTTCCAGGATCTCCTACTCTACCCTTCACACAGTGGTTCTCAAACTTTTTTCTATCATTCCCCACTGTAGAAAGGTGGGGAATTTTGTGAAGCCCCGCCTGTCAATATTACCTTATCACAATAATAATGACATTAAAACATTATTGCCCACTTCACGTGACGTATTCCCCTCACTCACCTGGATCTGAGTGGATTGTTTAATTTTTTAAGTAAGCAAATAAATGACTTTGCTAATGTGTGGCAGTTTTGTATTGTAGTGTAGGGTCTTTACTGTTAAAAGACTATTCTGCGTATAGGCATAAAAAAGGAAAATGTGTTCCTGTTTGTCTCGCCCTCACCTGTCATGTTTCTATTCTCTACACCCACTCCACACTTTTGAGAATCAGGGAGTTAATGTGACAATGTTGCTGAGATACGCAAGGATGTCTGTTAACCACCAAAAAGCCACCTGTACTGCTGGAGAACTTGTGCGTGAACACTGGAGACACCTGAAGAATAAAGACACCTGCATCTGACACCTCTGAGAGTGTGTGAGGGTGTCTGAGAGTGTGTGTGCACAGGCTGGCTCTGAAAGGTTGGAGAGGGGGTAGCGCACAGTTGTTGATGGTGATTTTGGAGCTTCTGTGTGTAGGTCAGGTTTGTCTGTTAAGGGACATGTATGACAAGCCGATTTTGCTTTTATTGAATTATCTTGACATTAGACGTAGGTGTCCTATACATGTACACCTTTTCTGTCTACTAGTTACAGGTGGGGTAGGAGATGTTTTCTTGGAAGACTTTTTACTATATTGCTTTAAATTCCCTTTACACCCCGATGGCAACCAATTTATTAAATGCTCTAACACAAAAATAAAACGTAAATTACCTATGGAACAGACTTAAAAATTAATTTTTTTAAAAACACACCATCCAGTTATTTTAAGCAGCCTGTTCGAAATTGTTCCTCTTCCTTGTTTGTCCCTCTTCCCTTCCCCGTGCATGAATCTGGAGGTTTGACTTCAGGGCAAAGTCTGAAGTAAGGGGTATGTACTTTTGAATTGTGTACTTTCAACATATAGCTTGCTTTTTCCAGGATCTCCTACCCTACCTTTAAGTGAACCACAAATTTCTAAACTAGATATCAGAACAAATGTTCTATCGGCTAGACATAGGCATGCTTTCCCCCTTCTCCCCCCTCCCACCCAAGCGTGGTCATGGGGTCAGGCAGAGCAAAAAGGGCCAAGCTGAGAGGGTAAACTCTCTCTCCCATCCATCAGAAAGATAGACAGGTGGCCCATAAGGAAGTCAGATTAGGCCTGTGGCTTTAAACAAACACACACACACACGCACGCATACACACACACACACAAACCAATGCCCTACCTGTGATCGATTCAGAATAATATGTAATAACCTACAATGTATGAAAACAATATGGATGTAACAGCCTAAATATTACAAAAATCTAAAACACACACACACACACACACATACACACACACACACACACACACACAGGACAAACTGTGGGAGCTTGACATCCCTTGCCTACTTCACTGTCCACTGGTAGCTCCACGGACTTCCTGTTTCCTGCCTATGCTCTTAGAGTGGCAGGGGTCACACTGTCACGGCTATTTGTAGGCACCCATTCATGAGAAAACTCACCAGCACGCACACAAACATGCGTGCACACACACACACACACACACACACACACACACACACACACACACACACACACACACACACACACACACACACACACACACAAACACACCCAGTTCTACAATGACCCAGAGAGACATGGTCACCCTCAAGGACCAGTGACTTGAGCTGCACTGCACAGGTTTCCTGGCACATGCTTAGGATACTTTTCCTGCCTTCTATGGAACTTGCAGGACATTGCTGGAATGTGCATTTTCCGTTTTCTTTTTCTTTGTTTTTGTTCTACAATTATTCTATAACTTTCTATTAGTATAGAAAAAGTATGAAGTATTAGTGGTATAAAGTATTTCACAATAACTTTACCATTAAAATCCATTCATTCTTCATTGCACAGTGGTATCAGCAGATCACTGAGGCAGAATATTTCATGTTTACTGTAGAGATTAAATTTCATTTACTTGCTGATGTGAGATGTGTTTGCATGCTTATTGATACAGAAAGTGTTGTTTTTTGTTACTCATGTAAAATGAATGTGTGTGTGTGTGTGTGCACGCACGCACGCACGCCCGCATATGTGTTTCTTGCTGATGTAGATTGTGTTTGTTTGTTTACTGATGTAGAATGTTATTGTTTACTTGCTGATGTCAAATGTGTTAATGTGTTTACTTACTCGTGTAGAATGTGTTTGTTTGTCTGTTTACTTACTGATGTAGAATGTGTTTGTTTGTTTGTTTACTTACTGATGTAGAATGTGTTGGGCGCCTGCTGGTCCTGAAACTGGATCATTAGCAGAGTACTCGTCTGGTTGTCATGACGAAGCCACAGGGCCACGCCCAGAATCACTCCCCCGGCCAGCTGAGGTTTGAGGCGTAGAGGGATTTAAGGGGAGGGGGGGGTGTCAGAGGATAGAAGAACACAGGAAACAGAGAGCTTACTACAGCACCACAGTATGTGTCAAGCTTAAAGCCCTGGGCCTGACAGGAAGGAAACAGAGCTTTGCACCTTTTTATAGTTATGCCTTCCTATCAGACTCACTTGGTGAGGGAGCTCAAAGCATGAAAAAGCAGAACATTAAAGTATACTGGGCCTACTAAATATACTGGAAACTTCACATTACAATGAAATAAACACTTTATAATAAAATAAATGTACACTTCTCACCATGAGGGACACATTTCATCATTTCCTATCAGGGACTTCATACTAATAGCAGATTGTTATCAAATCTTTATGCATGATTACATAACCATTTCAAAGTGATCTGCCGTTTATTCTTAGAGTTTGACAAAACAGGAAGAGAGGAAGTACAGCCGGCCCTTTATCAAGTCAAATTTTAATCTGTACTCAGAATCAGAATCAAAGTGGCCCTCATTTAGCTCAGAGTAAATCTATCGTTTCAGATCACTTTCAGACCTGTACCCCACAACTCCTCCTTAGTCCTTCCTCTAGCAAACACAGAAAAATACAGACCACACACACACACACACACAGACTTCATAGGCAAGGGAACTAGGAAGCCTCACTATCAAAGTGTGGGTAAACAAGGTGTGGAACGGAAGCCTTAAACAGGATAGGCCCGATATGTGTCGGGGAGGTGAGAGGTCAAAGGTGAAATAGGCACTGGCCACATGTGGAATGTTAGACAGCACTACAGACAACATGTTGTTGCTGGAGGAAAACGGGACGAAAAACGGTACGAGATCCGACACAGATCCAAGCTGGGCTGAAATGACATGTCGCGCATACATCCCCCGGAACCACACTACATCTGCACGCCAGTGTGTGTTGGTAAGCAGGCGCAGGAGAAGCAGAAGAAGAGGGAAGGGTGGGGAGCGAAACAAAATAGCTGGCGGGAGAAGGGAAGTCCAGACTATTAATCATGTCAGAGAGTCACTAATGTAGAAAGAGAGGAGGCCAGCGTTGCTGGAGCCTACTGCGCTTGCAGGGTAGCGCCAGTGCAGGCGGCCGCTATCGCTGGACCGCACCGCTGCAAGGGCTGGACACCACTGTCTCTACAGGGTCTCAAGGCCTAAGAAATTAAATTATACTGTACTTGTTATATTTTATATTGTTTTGTTTTAATAAACAATTCATATATTTTATATTGTTATATTGTATTAAACTGTTAAGAGACGGTGTTGTTGTTTGTTTTTCATAGTGGTTACAATATTGTTATTGTTACTATTATTAGACTATTATTAGAATAGTTACTAATAATAGTAACAATAACAATATTAACGGTTGATTTTCTTCTCTACTTTTTCCACGACGTGGAACAGACAATGATTCGAACTTGTAAAGCAAATTATAGAATAATTAAAATGTTTCCTTAATTATGTGTCCCCTTCCTTAAAAATGTTTCCTGAATTCTCGGGGGTGGTAACCGAACCGGGCCATAAGCGGACTAACAGCGTGCATTCAACGACATTAATCAACTACCCTTTGCCTTAGGAAGTTATTCGCCTCCGCCAGCGTTGATTAATTCCGTCGAATGCACTCCTCAGGCGGCTGTTTTTCCGTCTTTAGTATATCATGTCGCATTGTTTTAAGTTATCCGGCTGGTATGAGTGGAACAAACTAACGAAGTAGGCTAACTGTTGAAGTGTCTATTGTCATATCTCTATAATTTCCTCACCTAATTTTAAGCCCAAGTCCCATATTAGTGCTCTCTTGGGGCAAATTACTGTAAGGTGGGAGGGATGTCGTGTTAAAGTGACCGCTTTAAAACACCATGGGAAACACTGAAGTATTGTGGACTTTCTTTGCTACTGACATAAGTGCTGCTAAGGTAGGTCAGCAGCTGCATATACACCCCGGGCCTCGGTAGGTGGCCAGGGTCACCCAATCCAAACAACATGGGATGTGGCCGGCCATGCAACTGTACACGTAGTGACGCGCCATCAGAACAGAGAGATGTATTTTTGTAGTTTAATAGTTTTGGCTCACTCAGGCTCTTCCATGCAGGGTTCTGCTGTGGCGCAGGTTTTACAGTCCAATTCAAACACACGGCAACCTTGACTTTGAACCAAGCAAGGCAAATCCTAGGGCTAAGTTAACGCTATATAACCAAGGCTTAAGTTTCAGTGTTTAAAAAAAAAAAGCCTATCTTGCAGTTACATAGTTCGATGATGTTTTGGCCTTGGTAAAAGTGACAACGTGAAGCAAGCATTTATCTGTTTTGGTGAAATACAGTAAAGCAGGATACACATGTCTCCTAGCCCTATCCTCTGTATGCCAAAATGCAATCTGGCTGTCGTTTCAAGGTGAGTTGCTTTTGAAAAGCCAATTCACTGACGAGATACGTCCGTCCACAATTCAATATATCCGTCATTTAGTTGAGAGGATTAGGTGTGGATGGAAAATACCCTGGCTCATTATAATGACATGAAGCGTCTTTATGTCTAAAGACATACTAATATAATGTTTGTGAGTAAATATTTTTGCCAGTGCTAACTGACTACTGGGTCCACTACAGCCAAAGTGTTTAAGGCTCCTGTTCCTTGTTCCAGCTCTCCCAGTCTGCTGTCATGGGTTTCCTCCAGCAGAATGCTTCAATTACAGCATGACTTTAAATAAAACACAGACCACTGCCCACATTGTGAAGGGAGCACCCAATTCCTAACCCAGTGGCTGAAACACACACACACACACACACACACACACACACACACACAGACACATTCACAGAGATTTTTCTCTCTCTCTCTCTCTCTATTACACACACACACACACACACACACACACTCTATCTCTTTCTCTTCTCTCTCTCTCTCTCTCATTCATACATACATACATACATACATACATACATACATACATGAACACAAACATACACACGAACTGAAAAAATCTCGCACGAGATCTGCACATTCGACTAATGCTTGTTTTTAAGTACGGACGCTTGTTTTTAAGTACGGATACTGTGCCACTCAAGGACAACAAAACACCCACATTCATCCCATGTCGTATGACATCTGTTTGTTCCTGTACTGCGCTCCGCTGGTGAAACACTAGACGCTTAGTCCGTGTTTACAAACTCACTGCCTCCTAAATTAAACTGCCTTGTAAATCATCCCGCCCGTTAGGTTTGCTTTGTGCCTTGGTATGTAAGAATTATTTAAGCAGGACATGGAAGGATAGGAAGCAAAGACCTATGAAACGACTCCACTTGTTGCTTACTTATCAGGCAGCAAGACCGCATTGCACTGGACAAAGCAGATTTCACCAAAGTACAAATGAACAATAGACTCAGAAATTCCTATCAGAGGTATAATCATTGCATTTCCACAGTAGGCCTAATCTATTTCTCGGCATTTACTTTATCTGATTTTAGACTATCATCACACTGACTCAAACACATACTCACCCAGAAAACGAAATTGAAGAAGAAGAGCATGTATTTGATACATTGTGAGCAGCC
This sequence comes from Setipinna tenuifilis, assembly GCA_030347295.1. Taxonomy (NCBI): domain Eukaryota; kingdom Metazoa; phylum Chordata; class Actinopteri; order Clupeiformes; family Engraulidae; genus Setipinna; species Setipinna tenuifilis. The sequence continues at coordinate 9,246,846 of CM059268.1, read as the reverse complement.
CGTGACAGCCATTGTTTTGTTTTGTTTTTTTACTTCGGTTACTAAAGTTTCAAACTATAAAGTTGCAGTGATGGGAATGGCGACGATGATGATGATGGCGATGATGATGCCCTGTGCTCCTCCGGCTGAAGTTGCGCTGTCGAGTGTGTGTCAAGAGGAGTGTCCGAGGCTCACATCCAGAAAGGAGGCGTCTGGTCTGAGAAGAGAATCTCCTGACTGTTTAAGCAGAGCGGGAGCCCAGCCACAGCCTTCAATTAAGACTGAAAACCGGGACCAAGAGCCGGCCCACCAAGTGATGCGGCCAAAGGAAAGCAGCGAGGCGATCACAAGGCTTTCTCTTTGCTTTTGAAAAGCGGAATGTTTCAGAGCCAAGGATGGCATTTAACTCGGGAATGCGCAATTCTTCAAAAGGAGCCTCTATAAATGTAAAAAAAAGAAGAATTCACGTATAGGCCTATCTCCTATAGCGTTTTTAAACTGAGTCGTGTTGTTTTGCGATGCTGTTACAAAGAAATCAAATCAATCAAATGAATCAAGGCAATTAAAAACGTTCTATCTAAATAAGCTTTGCATTAATGAAGAATGGCGTGTGAAAGAACTGTGTTGAATCTCTTCTTACATTTATATGACATTTTGTCTTCGTTGTCGAACCACTAGTAACAAATCTGATTAGCTAAGAATGAATGCCAGCACTATCAATAAATCACACACCTATGTGTGTGTAAATGTTCTATGAATCCGTGAGTAAGCTACACCTTCAAACTCAACTAAAAGGCAGAATAGGCGACCAGACACTCGGTGGTGAAGAGCGCTCTCTGTTGGCAGCTTTGGTGTGTTATGGCTTACCCCCCTTACAAAAGTGTCAAATTTACTTTTAGTTAACTTTACTGTATACGAATACAAATAGTACGAATACAAATTTGTTGTTTGCATTTTGCATGTGTTAATCTATGTGTTATATTTCTCTCGTGAAATGTTTTAACATATGGTGCGTTGAAGATGACGACATTCCTCCACCAAACAAAGCCGACCTAATATTTCCTTGACCTTTCAGTCTAAGTGGAAGATCCAGACCCTGACAAATGACCCAAAATATTCCTCTCCCCACACGCCAAGTAGCCTTTAAACCCGAGATTTGGGGACAGCGCGAGGGTCTAGGGGTACCGCTTGTGGGGACCAGTACAGAATGAGCCGTGGGAGCGTGCACGGCACGTACACACCAGTTCTTGCGAGGAGGAGCCGTTTAAACCCAATTCGCCTCCACACAGTCGCGCCGCGAGCAACAGCTCTCCAGCCGATGTCCGCGTTACCTGTCACCTGCAGGCAGTAGCAAAATATAGACACCTTTCGGTGCCCGCGTCAGAATATTTTTTTACGCGACCCACCCTGTTGCTGTCGAGCTCAATGCCTTTGAGTGTCATTTGGGAGCACAAAACAACCGCCACGCGCTATTGACCCCAGCATATAGGATTTACGTGGCTTCACACGCAGCGCATTGTTTTTGGCCATCAAGACACGCATCCATCTCTGCTTCATGACAGGAGAAACGAATGATCCAACGTAGCCCATGAAGAGGTGAGGGAATTGGCAGTCACGGGGTCGACGGTAAGGAGCTAACAGTGGCTGCATGTGTGTTTATGAACACAAAGATACTTACACTTGGAGCCAGAGAGAGAGAGAGAGAGGGAGGGGGAGAGCCATTTGACAATACAGGAAGGTGACTTGGTTTGATTATGGCTCTTCGGGGAACTGGCGCTGTCCGTTCAGCACCACTACAGTCACCTTCCTCAGTATGACATCTCGCCGAGAATGACTCCTCAGAAAACAACACGGAGTGTCACAACCGTGGATTGATTTCACAGCGAGGACACATATGTGTTTTCATCGTCGGGATTATTCGGCGTTTTGAGGCATTCGTTTATTAAAAAAAAACCGTCGGCTGCGTTCCGGGATTTTTCTCTCTGGGCTGCTGTGTTTCTTAAACTGTTTGGGAAATACACAATTCTTGCATTTTTTTCAAAGAGGTGTTTGCGAACAAAGGGAACATCTGCTCATATAGACATATTAAAAACATTTATTTCCATAAAACTATTTTTTGTACTAAGGGATTTTATATTTTTCCATTCAACCGTTTTGATAGCGTGAGGACATCCAGTTCCATTGGAAGACAGGTTACTATTATATCTATGCACATGTGTTGCACAGGTTGCCCAGCTGTGTTTGTAGCCTCCTGGGAGAGTTGAGATGGTCGGAGCGGAGTGGAAACATGCCTAAGGGACGCGATGGGCCATAGTGACGAGAAGGATCGTATAGTGATTAACGTGGGAGGGATCAAACACCAGACCTACCGCGGGACCCTGCGCACGCTGCCCGGCACGCGTCTTTCCTGGTTAGCGGAGCCAGATGCGCACGAGAACTTCGACTATGACGCCCAAATTGGAGAGTTTTTCTTCGACCGTCACCCGGGCGTCTTCTCACACATCCTTAACTATTACCGGACCGGGAAATTGCACTGCCCGGCGGACGTGTGCGGACCGCTTTATGAGGAAGAGTTGGCTTTCTGGGGCATTGATGAGACGGACGTAGAGCCATGTTGCTGGATGACCTACCGCCAGCACCGGGAGGCCGAGGAGGCGCTGGAAAGCTTTGGTGGTGCCGGCCTCGACCCAGCCCACAGAGAGCCCGAGGAGGATACTGTGGCGCCGGAGGCGGCTGACGGCGACGAGGGTGTGGAAATGACCCGGCGGCTTGCTCAGGGGGACTCACCCGAGAGCAGAGCCGGGCGCTGGAGTCGTTGGCAGAAGACTGTGTGGGCGCTCTTTGAGGACCCATACTCGTCTAAATATGCAAGGGTGAGTGGAGATATTAATCTTAAATAACGTGTGAACACGTCTTGTCCGGTGCTTGTTGTGGAAGCTCAGAGGTAGGCTATTTTATCAACCGGCAGACACTACATAATTCCCATATTGGTCATAAATGTCACATAGATTGCCTATAAGCATGGCAAAACGCATTGCAAACGTGTATAGCGTAGCTCAGAGAAAGCACAGTACGAATCATTTTTGAGCTACTAAGCCACACAACCTAACTTGAAGTCATCACACTGGCAGTTTCCAATGACCTTGAAACGTTTTCGAAGAAAATTTCTCAACGCACTTTTCAGTACAACTTCTGACACTGTCACTGTTTTACATGCAATTTCATTTGAAGGTAGATCATTTACTACACGATTAAACAACATCAATAGGAAGTAAACTGTTCCTTTACACTAAATATTTAACAATATCCACCAACAGTGTTCAGTGCTTTCATGAAAATCATTAGGCAAGGCATTCTTTGTACCAAGTGGTCTTTGTCCATCTGAAAGGTTTGTCATTGAACTTGACATCACTGTCAGGTCACTTTTTGTTCTCTGTCGCTTTTCGGGACTCAGAGTCCTCCTCCATGTACGACCCTTACAACTCACCATTTGTTTTCTCACCCCTCCTCTCCCCACCCTGCTGGGTGTTGGCTGTCAAGTCAATATAGGTCAGAGCCTCCTCGGTGGCGGCTCCCAGCCACGGATAGGCACAGGCTGATGGCAGCTGTCCAGGCCCCTGAGAGGTGCCAGTTTAAAGTTGCCCATCTGTTATATATGGTGATGCTTTTGCTGATTGTCAAGGTCTGTGTGTCTGTGCCACAGTCAGTACTACTCAGACAGTAACAGTAGTTTGGGGATGGTGGTGGGTGTGTGGGTGTGTGGGTGTGTTGGGCGGGCATTCTTCACAGTTTACAGTGGGAGTAGTCTATCCCTTCACCTTGACCTTCAGATGTGATAGTGCTTCAGAAAGAGCCTCATGGCACCTACACATGGGTAATTTTAGTCAAGAAAGATCATAGTAATAGCTATTCCTGGAGTGATAAGACTGCTGTGTGCTATTATGGAGTAATAAGACCTACATATGGGGCCATACAATGGTCTAACCACTGTTTGATAACCTTTTCTTCAGTGCTGTGATGGAGAGTTGAGATGCAATGGTTTCCTGTAACAAATGATTATGATGCCTCAGAACATCTGGAAATAACAAAATTGGAAATAAACTGTTATTTCCAAATAATCACAATCTTTTACAAAACATTCACTAGACCTAATGCATGATTACACATGTGCAATATGAATCTTAGGATCTGGTGTGGAGTTGGTTTAACTGCCCATCATTTGCTGAAGATCATTCTATTCTAAGAACATTCTGTTGGAAAGGAGGACTATTGAAAGTGTTTGGCAATGCTGCTTCATCGAAACATCCTTTAATTAGATTTCTTTAATTAAATTGAAGCGCTTAACTCAATTACACACTGTATTCACGGTGGGCACATCCGTGTAACCATCCATAAGCAGCGGAACAGTTTCTCACACTGACGCCGTCTCCAGGAAAGGGGAGAGGAATCTCTCTGGAGGTGACTTTATTCAAAGTACCATGAGTTCAGTCCCAGTTCTGGTCCCCTCATTTAATGCAGGCTATTATGGCCATCACCACCAAATTAACAAGGAGTAGGAAGTTATCAAGGGAAACTAGGGTGCTTTTCTTGAAATCAGACTTAAATGTATGTCAGGTGAACGTTCAGCCCTGTTTTTAGATCCTGAACTGCATGAAAAGAAAAAAAGCTGATATTCCTGCCACAGAATCTGTCACTATTTTTATAGATCTGTAAAACACTTCAAAGACATTATCAGAACCATTATGCAGTGTTTTATAGCTGTAATTTAGTGGCCGGTGAAAATATATTTTGGCCGGTAGGTAAGCACACCTTACCTGCCATTGCCAGGTAGGTGAGAAAGCTAATTTTACAATCTGGTTGTACTACAGCATGGCTTGTTTTACATTGTGAGTAAGGCAATAACATGCGACACCAATAAAAACGGAATCTCAGGTGTGCTGGTTGTCCTTCACTGTGCATTTGTTTATATACAAGTGATCACAGGGGACAGAATTTTAACCAGATTCCAAGAGGCAGAATTTATTGGTCCAGTTAAGGTGAGGAAACTAGTTGGTTCTACAGTCACATCAATAGGCGTGAGTGTATATAGCAGTCAGTAACTTCCACAATGAACCAAACTATAAAGTGGACTTCTTTCAGATAGAGGGAGGAAAACTCGTAAGAGCACAAGATGGTAAAACTAATGGGCCATCGTTGATGCCATCTGTTATGCCATAATGCTGAAGCAGGAAAAATAATAAAAGACCCTGCAGTCAATCACACTTTAAGAATACCCCATATTCATATATATACGAAGAAGCTGCTTAGTATTTCATTGTGTTAACCTCCAACCATTCTTCCGTTATACAGTACAGCACATCCATGCTGTCAGTCCAACCATGTGCATGGTAGCCACCTCAACTGAAGACATTAGGGTGTCATCTGGAGAAAATCCCTCTCTGATAGAAGAAGCCTTTCTTGGTTTTATTCCAAGACCTACAAACAGAGATGTAATATCTCGTGGTCCACCAACCATACTCCTCAGGGCCCCTGTGTTGCCATGCGATCTTATAATTGAGGAGAGTTCATATTTCAAGGTCATATGGTCATAAAGGCAAGACATGCATTGCCATTGGGTTGTTGCACATACTGTACACAAAGGGGCCATTTTTTCTGTAGGTGCGCTGAGGTGTCCTCTGAAGATAGAGATTACCATTCACACCTTTTGTCCCGTGCAGGCTCAGGCGTGGCTGGTGAGTTGAGGTGTGAAATTTAGGGCACCATACAGGAAGGAAAAAAAATATGCTTGTTATTAAAACTGCTTGTTATTGAAAGTCTTTCCACTGCTGAACTTGCTTTTTTTCACCACAAGGGAAATTTGCTAAAGGCCCAGGCTCTTTTGTAGAAATGCGTCTTTTTAAAATGCTGCCAAGGACAAACTGGTTGAATGCACCATGCACTGCAGTGGGTCTTGGTGCGTCCTCTGCATTGTAGCTGTCCTGAATTCTGACTGAAAGAGTGCTGGAAGTACCCATCTGTACAGACCTTAGGGCTTCTTTGTCCTGACACACAGCATCCTTAGAGAGGAATGTGCCCCCCCATTGCCTCCTCCACACTGATGCTCCTCACCTCCACTGGGGGTGGCAAGAATGGATGGAGGAGAATTCTTCCTGCAGGAGCCAGGTAGACCCATGAGATAGCCTGTCAGAGACTAATGAAGAACCTGGTCTTTGAGTTCAAATGTTATGTAAATAAATTAATTGAAGCGCTGGTCTCTCCCTCCTATCTCCCCTAACTCGTGTTTTTTTTTTCAGTACCCAGTGTCCTTTTTTTGCACAGCTCCGGTAGTCACCAAAGGGTGAGTTAGTATTAATGATCTAAATCACACTGAGCTTGTTCTCAGCGTGTGCAGTGCGGCTAGCGTGAACCGTGACATGACCGATGCCGGCCCTCCCTCGCCCCAACACACTACCCCGCCGTCTCGTTTAAATATATCCCTCCGCCAGCCCAGAATACCAGCAGTGCTGCCTTTGTCACACATCCAATCCACACACAACTCACTGCTTCCCACTGCTGGGTTTTTCTTTGTTATTTGGATCTCATTTTATTCCAGTGACACCATCCTTATACACACAGCAGCTTCCTCACAAGTTATTTTTTTCCAGACAGAAAGCACAGTGATGGTGTGTTGGTTTTTCTTAAAATCACAGCATAGCTCTGCATGTGCATAGACAGGTGTGAGTAGAAAGACAAACAGAGGGATGAGATTGTTCCAGGGAGTGATGGCGGAGATGCGTGTGGAGGATATGGCAGGGCTATTGTATTAAATCCCGTCTGCTTGTCTGCTGTGCACGCGCAGCCAACCCCTCTGACCTCCACAGGGTGATTAGCAGCAATTACAGCAGAGACGGGAGCAGCAGAGCAGGGCAATGGCACATTCTCTCTCTCTATTTCTCTTTTTCTCTCTGTCTCTCTCTGTCTCTCTCTCTCTCTCTCTCTCTCACACACACACACACACACACACACACACACACATACCCACACACACATATTGGCACGTGTGCGCCTTCTGGCACACACACACAATGACACTCATACACAGAAAGCGAGAGAGAGAGAGATAGAGAGAGAGAGAAAGAGAGTCAGAGTCCTACAGACAGGATGCGGGAAATATGATCAGGGAACAACCATCATGACACTGGAAGAGTCTGGACTGTCCTACACACTTGGAAATAGGCTCACAGGAAACAGGTTCCTTACTGCAACCCAAAGTTGAGCTCTGTATTTTACCCGAAGTCCTAAAAAAGCTACCGTACATTTTAGACAAGGCAAAAATATGGTCCCTGGATGGATTGTACAAACAATTCTGCAAAGGATTCAAATAATGATGATCAATCTGATGGTTTTAATTCTTTCAAAATTCTTCTATGCTGGTAGACCAAATAGTGCTGAAGGCTGTAATGGGTCTTTATCTGAATATAGTTTTCTCATTCATAACATATACCATCTTAAATAAGAGAGTGCTCACAAAGGGAGTTTCTGACGTCACCCACCTCCCAGCCCTCTTCATGATAAATTGTATAAGATTGACATATGACACACACAGGGTTGGGAGGGTTACTTTAGAAATGTATTCTGGTAAAGTTACTAGTTACCCCATAAAATATGTATTCAGTAACGTAATCCAAGAACCATAATATTAAAGTAATGTAACTTGATTACTTTCGGATTACTTTCGGAGCTTGCATTGCACGATGGTGTTGTTCCCTTTATCTTCTTTAAAAATAAAGTGATGTCGAAATTTCCACCCATTAAATGCGTTCTTGGTTGAAGTCATGCCAATGCTGCCGGACGACGACGCGAAGTTCAAGTGAAGTGAACCAGAGACGGTCTTTACTGAGACATGTCAGTCCCGATTTCGCCCGTTGTGTAACTGCGCGCGCGCATGCATGTCTGTAGGATAGTTTGTCGCTTCCCCTCCATCTCCAGTTTGAAATAAAAAAGAAATAAATAACGTAAAATGTTTTCAAATTGTAATCCTGCTAAATAATCCCAATTTTCACTAAATGTACCTGTAATCTGAGTACGCCTTCATTTTTTGTAACTGTAGGGGAATACAGTTACTTTTTTTTTGTATCCTTTTACTTAACGCCGTTACATGTATTCCGTTACTCCCCAAGCCTGGACACACATGGCCTGACAGTGCCATTTCTGTTTGTGTGTCCAAAATACCTCTGTGTCCCCCTTAGGCCTCCATATGAAAATATGATTCCAGAGAGTTAAAAACACGAGTGTCTGTATGCCTCCTTTCCTACTCTGTGTGTTTTTGGCATATCCTTTCTCTTGGTTACACAAATAGACTTTGTCATCGGTCTCCTAATTGTCCTCTCATTCTTTTGTTTTTCTTTCTTTCTTCCTGCACACCATTTCCTAATATGTTGCTATGCCTTCACTGTTCTCTGTACTGCTGGATGGCAAAGTCCTCTAGAAGACCATAGCACACCAGTGGACTTTTTCTAAAATGTAAATATATTTATTCACATCCAAGAGCTCCTTGGGTCCTAGCTAGTGATATTGTATCTTTGCATCTTTCTAAGGTTTCATAGAGGCATTAGGTCTCCTAGTGGTGTCTCAGAGACAACAAACAAACAAAAAAAGGAGGACAGTCCCCTTCCAGAATGATAACATCATGTATGACAGTGTGTGTGTGTGTGTGTGTATGCGTGTGTGTGTCTGTGTGTGATTGCCTGGACATCCTCAAACCACAGATGTCCAGTTCTGTTTAGATGACTAAGTGCTGCCTGGCCCAAATTTGCAAGGCCCAGACAATAGGACTAAGGCAGTGTTTGTATCAGTGTGTGTGTGTGTGTGTGTGTGTGTGTGTGTGTGTGTGTCGGTATGTTTAAGTAAGTGTGTTTGTGTTTTTTGTTGTTTAGGCAAAGCCCCACAGAAGAAGTGCATGCCTGTGTGTGTGTGTGTGTGTGTGTGTGTGTGTGTGTGTGCTGATGATGATGGTGGTGGCATTTAGGAGGTGTGTTGTGTTCTTGAAACGCGTGCCATCTGCAGCCTCTGCTTCAGGTTCCTGTCTCTGCTTGCCTGCTGCTCACCCCCAAGGCACGAGTCTGCAGTCCTAGCAGTGTGTGTGTGTGTGTGTGTGTGTGTGTGTGTGTGTGTGTGTGTGTGTGTGTGTGTGTGTGTGTTTGTGTGTGTGTGTTTATGTGTTTGCTAGAATTTGTGTTTGTGTGTGTGCCAGTGCAGTACTGTTTGTGGATATGTGCAGGTGTACATAAATGTGCATGTTTGTGTATGTACAGTAAGTGTGCATGCTTTGCACATACATAGTGTGTGTGTGTGTGTGTGTGTGTGTGTGTGTGTGTGAAAGAGAGAGAGAGAGAGAGAGAGAGAGAGAGTGACAGACAGAGTAAGCACCACTCTCCTTGCCGAGTCCCAAATTGAGGAGAGAGAGCAGGCAGGTGAAAAGTGGCATTCCTGGAGAGAGAGATATGGGACAGTTTGGCAGAGGCTCCAGGGAAGAAGGCACGATGAGATGAGATGCAGTCCTCACCTCTGGTTGGCTGAAAGTCAGCAGAGGATGCGCATACTCCTGTGGTGTGTCACGGCGGTGTGTCACATGACCCCCCCCCCCCTCATGATCGATTAGATCAGATAGGGTATTTAGCCCCCACTGACAGACAGATTAATGGGATGGACAGCGCCAGCCACATACAAAGCAAGATGATACAACACTGGTGCGTTGTTGTTAAAATGTAATTTCACAAAATGAGTGCATTCGTGTGTTTATGTGGACATTATTTGCTTGTGCTGTATGAACTTGTTTGTGTTGTGTGTGTGTGTGTGTGTGTGTGTGTGTGTGTGTGTGTGTGTGTGTGTGTGTGTTTTGTATATATGTGTGTTTGTGTGTGTGTGTCTGTGGGTGTGTTTTGTGTGTGTGTGTGTGTGTGTGTGTGTGTGTGTTTGTGTGTGTGTGTGTGTGTGTTGAAGCAGCTTTTCTTATTGACCACTGACGACAGTCAACCCTCTTAATAGTGTGACCTTGACGGTGGTTGTGCCTCTTACAGGGGTACACACCAGCTAATTTTAGATGCCAGCTCTGTCTCTCTCTCTCTCCCTTTGTCTCTCTCATCTCAGAAACACACATACACATAATCAGTCACGCATGCGTACACACACACACACACACACACACACACACACACACACACACCCACCCACACACACCCACACACACCCACACACCCACACACACTTACAGCTCCACACACACACACATCCAGCTTCTTGTTGTCATCCTGCACTGTCATTGAACATGTGCCGTCGTGACCTTGACAGACTGCAGCGAGGCAGAGGAGGAGAGCAGGAGTGGAGGAGAGCAGGAGTGGAGGAGTAGAGGAGTAGAGGAGTAGAGCAGCGGAGGACTGGAGGTGCTTGAGTGACCTGCTGCTGTTGACTGGGCACTTTTTCTCCCTGGACGGAGCGGGATAGACGGAGACACATGCAAGCGAGTGAGCGACTCAGACCGAGCGAGACGGAGAAGCATGTAGATGATGATGATGAGGGACACAGACAGAGACGGCAGAGACTAATTGTGCTGAAGCTGGCATTTGAGGAGGTGGGGGTGGGTGTGGGGGGTGGAGGGTGGAGGGTGCAGTGTTAGTGGTAGTGGACCGAAGTGGAGATCTCAGCTACAAAAAAGTAAAAGCCCTGCCCATGTATATTCTTTCTGCCTGTGCGCTTACTGTAACTCGGGCGATTTTGCAAATTAGCTGATCTAATTTTGCAATTTAGCTGACTTTGTTTGTGCATTCGGATCAGCTGGTTCAGAAAATGGTTGGATCAAAAATGTGGCAGGGTTTAAACTTTCTGAACCCGGAGATCTCCACCTCTGACACACACACACACACACACAGACACACACACACCGAAAGGCTTTTTGGAACTGGGGAATGACACCTGTGGTAGTGCAGGCAGGACAGTCAGCAGCACATGGCCTCTCTCTCCACCTTGTGTTGTGCTGCATTGTGTCTCCTCTGCCACCGACCCAGTGGCTCTCATCAGGTTGTGGATGTGTTGATGAGGCGAGCAGGTGGTCTAGCTCCTGTGACACTGCTGAGCGCGGTGTAGTTACACCTGCGGCAATGATGAGCGAATCAGGGAACGAGTCAGGGTCCAACTTGGCAAAGATGGGCAACAGCTTCATCCACACAGGAGGGGGTTTTATTCATTTTATTCATAATGCATGAGCTGAAAGCTGAAGTTTACACGCCGTCCCTCATTCTGCATTCTGCTCTCTAGAGTTGCACTTGAATTCACTTTTGAACCAATTTTGCGCACCAGTGTGTTACTGTGAAGTCACAGTCGTGTTTCTGGTGCTCTGATGGATTTGCACCAGTTGCACAACCTAAATGCAGCACGGTACTGTATTTTGCAGGTTAGAAAAAAATCTAAATGAACTCAAAACAGATTTGTTGACGATAAAATTTCTCTGTTAACTGTTCACTGAACATCACCTTGACCAAACCCAAATCCTAACCCTGACCTTAACCCTAGATTGTACTCAACAGAGTTTAAGCAGATTGTTTATTTATGATTGGAGGATCTTAAGTTAGCCTACAGCAGACTATCCAAGCATAGTGTGAACTTGGACATCTTCCCAGTGTAAATGTGTTCACACATGTTTTCACCCAACACCAGCACACATTGATCAGGAACTTCCACACATTGCTATTACTTAACACCACTGATGCTGGTACCAAAGACGGAAGTATCTCTGGATTTAAAAAGCCTTAGAGGTCCCTCCTTGTATCAGATAGCCTTTGTGGCTTTTGTTGGCACCAGAGATGGCATCAGATGAGGGCTGGTAGGAAATCATCTGAGGTTCACAGGCTACGGATGAATAGCCAACGAAGCTACAGGACCTGCTCAGAATGTTCTCTCTCTGGAAGACACACAACTGCAGTCACCCACACTCAGACACGCAAGCACACACACACATGCACACACACCCACACACACACACACACCCACCACACACACACACACACACAGTGCACTACTATACCTTTGGGCAAGAACACAGTCAAGGTTATAGAGGTTGACCCCCCCAAGAGGACAGGCATAAATAACAGCACAGCTCTGCAGCAATATAAGTCACTTTGAACAAAGGTGTCTCTTAAGTGACTCCACTTATAACTTTCCCACTGTGTTGTGAAAGACTGCCACCCCTACTGAAACAGATACTTGCTTACTATTTCCTCTCTATCTCTCTCTCTGTCTCTCTGTCCTTCCTGTCATTTGCCTGATGGTCTGCAATTTATCATCTGTCTCTTACTTTGCTTTCTTTTTTCTCTATATTTATTTGCCTCTCTATTTCTATTTCTTTTTTCCATCCTCTCACCAAATCATGACAATCTTTTTTCCCCGTCTGATTTTATTGTTCCGTAACATTTTGTGTTTTCTATAATTCCTTTTCTATCTCATTCCCTTCCTTTTCTTTCCTTGAACTCCGTCCAACTCCTTGTTATTCTCCCTTTCTCCTCACTACCCCCCCTCCTTTTTTATTAACTTTTTGTTTCTTCCTGTTCTCCTGCCATCCCTTTCTCACTCCTTCAGTATGTGGCTTTTGCCTCCCTGTTCTTCATCCTGCTGTCCATCACGGCCTTCTGTCTGGAGACGCACGAGGCGTTCAACCCCATCTACAACATCACGGAGGTGGAGGTGGTGGACAACGAGACAATGGTGCGCAACTACCAGGAGACGGAGACCATGGTGGAGCTGACCTACGTGGAGGGCGTCTGCGTCATCTGGTTCACCTTTGAATTTCTGGTACGAATAATATTCTGTCCGGACAAGGTCAAGTTCATCTGCAACACCCTGAACATCATCGACTTCGTGGCCATCCTACCCTTCTACCTGGAGGTGGGCCTGAGCGGTATATCGACTAAAGCGGCGAAAGACGTCCTCGGTTTTCTGCGCGTGGTGCGTTTCGTGCGGATCCTGCGCATCTTCAAGCTGACGCGGCACTTCGTGGGGCTGCGGGTGCTGGGCCACACGCTCCGCGCCAGCACCAACGAGTTCATCCTGCTCATCATCTTCCTCGCTCTCGGCGTCCTCATCTTCGCTACTATGATCTACTACGCCGAGCGTATCGGCGCCAGCCCCAACGACCCACGCGCCTCCGACCACACCCACTTCAAGAACATCCCCATCGGCTTCTGGTGGGCGGTGGTCACCATGACGACCCTCGGCTACGGCGACATGTACCCTCAGACGACCACTGGCATGATCGTGGGCGCGCTCTGTGCCCTCGCCGGCGTGCTGACCATCGCCATGCCCGTACCCGTCATCGTCAACAACTTCGGCATGTACTACTCCCTGGCCATGGCTAAGCAGAAGCTACCAAAGAAGAAGAACCGGCACATCCCGCGCGCTCCGCTCATCGGCTCACCCAACTACTGTAAGTCCGTGATCAACTCGCCCCGCCACAGCAACCACAGCGACGCCTGTCCCCTGGCCCAGGAAGAGATCTCCGAGATACGATACCAAGGTAGGATTAGAGAACATGTGCCTCAAACACAGCTTCGCCGCATGGGTGTACCCTGTATATTGAGTTTCATATTTCATGTGTGGTATGTGTGTGTGTGTGTGTGTGTGTCTGTGTGTGTGTGTTCTCCATCATGTCTCATCATATCATTGTCTGTCTCGGTCAACAGCCAGCCTTTCTGTGGAACACAAGAGTAAGAGAGGTATGGAGCACTGAACAAAATCCTGTGTCTCAAATCACATACTACTGTACATACTAGGACAATACTAGTACACCCTTTCTTAAGTATATAGCATGGCCATATACTGTCCTGAGTAGTGCGCTACTCTCCCTGATGTGTGCCCTGGTGTGGTACAACATGTATTAGCATTAATACATACCGTACCTTTAATCTCTTATCTCTCTAACTCTCTTTCTCCCATTCCATCCTTAATGTCATAATCTTATGTGTTCACATCCATACATTGTTAAGTATGCATATATATGTATTTGTATATGTATGTTTATGTATAAGGAAAATGTAATAGGGTATAAATACGTGTTGATGTTCATGCAATAAGGGTTTTTTATGGATTTGTTTGCACAACCCTCTCCACTGACATTGCGTTTTTTTATAAGGACACAAACGTGTGATTGCTGAAGGCTGAGCTTTGGCTGGCAGGGCTGTCCGGCCGATATGCTGTTTGTATGTGATTGTGTGCGCACAATAGGAAACCAGAGAGCATTATATCCTGCCTCTGCGCCAGCTAGAGCCATCACATAATTGACTCTGCATCCCCAATGTCTTTCGAAATGGCCCTCCCTGTTGGCGGCCTGTTGAAATCTGATGATTCATATGGCAGCCCTGCGTCCTGTTGCAGGGTCGATGGGGAGGTTAGTCTAACATGTGCCGCTGAGATGTATGAGGGGAAACAGAGAGAGGGACAGAGAGAGAGGGAGAGAGAGAGGGAAAAATAATCAGAAAGAGGGAGAAAAAAAGAGAGAGTGAGGCACACAAACAGACAGAGAGAGAAAGAAAGAGGGAAAGAGAGAGAGCGAGATAGAGAAGGGGAGCCGAGAGGACATAAGCGCTTAGTGGATTAAAATGACCTGACTCATCCACTTTATGAAACGCCGCATGATTCGCCACTCTTTCTTAAATGATGGGTAATTGACCACACTCCGTTTTGGGGGAAAGCAATGTCACTGATGTAAATTGTTTTTTTTTTTTTCAGCCACTCTCATCATTACTGTCCGTCACTCAACACTCCAACACTCACACCTTATGTCAGCGATTTCTCAGCTCATGTGCAGTGAAAATAAATGTGTATAACTGACCTTGCTATCAGCAGACTACATTACCACACTGTTGGATATATTTCAAAATATACAAGCATTGGGTTTGCAGGGAGAGAAACTCAGCCATACAATTAAATAGGACACATGTTTTTGATGATCACTGCTTGGTCTGTGCAAATGTCACATCAAATGCTTTAATCACATCCACACAGAGAGTGGATGTCTCGATGTGTCATTGATGAGATGACACGGAGATGTTATTTGTGTCTGCTTAACTTCTTTCCCAGCCACTGAGTACCCAGTGGTTTCACAGTGGTGCGGCAGAGGCAAAGTGCCTAGGAGGTAGAGGAGACATCAGTGGGAGGGAGATGTCCTGGTTGGACACTAGCCCCTCCTTACTGTGTGTCAAAGTGTCCTTGGGCAGGACACTTTAAAAAAAGCCTTCTGCTCCCAATAGCACTGGACAGTGCCTTACATAGCAGCCCCTGCCTTTGCTAGACACTGCTGAAGTTGGGCAAGAATGGGTGAAATGCAGTGGCCTCTTCTTTTACGGTACAGTCACATTAGCTACAAATGAAAGTGACAAGTAGCTGGTAAGAGTCGGTGAATAGATGTTCCCAGACTTAGCCTGCCTACCTGGCTACATGTGTCGCTAGTCACTAATGGGTAATGGTAGACAGCAGAACATTGGGTATAACAAATGAAAAGCGCAACAATGCTTACTGGACAGGCAAACCTGTGTTTTGTCCATCTAGTAAGCAGTGTTGCACTTTTTGCTTGTTTTACTCAAGTTGTAGTCAGTGATTTACCTGTGCAGACCTCCTCCAACCTTCATGAGACAGCAGAACATTGGTACACTGCCTGGCCTTGGCTTTCTGTGCTTTTTAAGGCTTCAAACTGAACGCTTGTCGATGTCACAAGCCCACTCTCTAGCTAGTCGCTAAAGGGAGTATATGGGTAATAGTAAACAGCAGAGCTTTGACACGTTGCCTTGGCTTTTTGTGCTTTTTATTTTAAGATTTGAAAGTCAAGGGTGTTTAGTCTATCCAGTAAGCAGCATTGCTCTTTTTGGTTGTGTTACCCAAGTTGTAGTCAGTGATCTAACGACACCTGTGGTACACCCCTCCAAGGTGTGCAGGTCTCTTTTAACTTTTGTGATAAGCATGACATTAACACGCTGCCTTGCCTTGGCTTTTGTGTGTGTGTGCGTGTGTGTTTTTAAGATTTCAAAGTTAATGGGGAGGCATCCAAAGCGGCCCTGGCCAATGAGGACTGTCCTCACATCGACCAAGCGGTTTCCCCCGAGGAAGCGTTTAGCCCGGTGGAGAGGGCAGAACGGCCTTGCTTCCTGTTGACCCCTGGAGAACGAGCCAATCACACAGGCGGACGAACAAGGAAAGGTAGGTATCGGCCGATCACTGTCGAGCAACATCAGAGCAATTCCCACGATACAATAATGAAAACCCATCCAGCTCTCACTGTTTGGTTTCTACATAGTCTTTGCAACTAGCAGTCTAAAATTACAGTTTCCCTGGTTATTGGTCAGGATAGTCTTTACAGGGATACACAGACGTTTTAGTATTCACATCACAACTTAATTGTCATGCATCTCAGCTCAGCCTGAGCTTAACCACAGAGATGCAGGTAACACAACCTCCAGCAAGATCATTTGTCGCGGCCCAACATGTGCAAACATAAGCACATAAAAACAAAAACACACATTGAATATGAATGAAGAACATTGTGCACTCTCGTGTAAAATATCCTTTTATAGATAACAGTCAGTGTGGTCCAAGGCTATATCTCTTTTTTCTTATGACTTATCACTTTCTCTGTGAAATGATGTACCTGTGTCAAGCTGCTATGATATGATGGATTTGTGTGTGTTGATCACTTGGGAACTCTGATATGTTTGCCTGTCTTGAGCATACTTGGTGCATGCCGACATACAATAACTCAGGTACACAGCAGTGGTGGTGTACCGCAGTGATGCAGCATGGGACATGAGGCATGTAGTCACACGACCAAGGACTCAGCCAGTCGCACTGGACACTTCTCTTAGAGGTCAACACAAAGGCAGTCAGAAGCAGAGAGTGTCAAATAGAAAAGGTTATAATATGTTTTATTAATAAAGCACTTCTCATACAGAGAAAGTAGCTTTAAGTGTTAGGTATTAGCCCCAACGTGCAAAGCTAGCATAAGGAGATTAAAGCAAAGGCAAGAAAATGCACTAGGAACTACACAAGAAGCAGCCCCACAACAAAGCTAAATCTACTGATTGAGGCACACATTCAATTACATTACACTCAGAAGATGCTTAATTCCAAAGCAACTATAGAGGTCACAATTCAAGCTACAAGCACACACACAAGGTCTCCAAAAACAAGGATTAGAATGTAAGTAAGTAAGTAAGTAAATTAGCACATTTACAGCCAAATTGCTGTACAGCCAACAGATGAAGTATACAAAAGGAGAAAAAAACAAACAAAAGAAAAGTAAAACACAGTTAAACCTTAGCTCATACCCATCCAGTATGCGTAGGAGGTAGTGCCCTGCACACATGAAATATTTAGACCAGTGCCAGTGTAGAAATGCAGACAGCTCTCCAGGGGCTGAGACCCGAGTGTAGCCAGGGAGGCGGCTGACATGCTGGCTTTGTCCTTGAGTGTCTTCCTACAGTTGTGCTAACCTGGGAATGCCACTGGACTACTACCACCACCACCACCACCACCGACCAACGCACCCACCCACCCACCCACCGACCAACCTCCTCATGCATGCTGTAGGCAGGCTAGTGCATAGCGTGCATGACGGGTCATGCTATATGCTACTCACACGCTCAAGCTGGGACACCAGATCAGGAGTGGAGAAAGACCCATACACATACACATACACATACACATACACATACACATACACATACACATACACACACGCACACACATGCACATGCACACACACGCACACACACACACAAATCACACAGTCTTCCTCTACCTTTTCATCTCGCACATAATAATGCATACACCCACACACACACACACACACACACACACACACACAAACCATCTCCCTCTACCCAATCCTTTCTCATATATACTGATGCATATAGTGACACACACACCCGCACACACACACACACACACACACGCACACACACACACACATACACACACACACATACACACAGATAAATGTACAACCCCTCTCATGCCTCCCTCACACACACGCAGGTAGCTGAGGATGCTCTGGTGTGGTGTACTGAATGGCCTCCTTCTCTCTCTCCTCGTGTGAAGGTTGCGAGAAGCCCTGGAGCCATAGCAGCATGTCTGGCATGGCCTCCGGCTCGCTGGGAGTGTCCTCAGTCTCCGCCCTCCCTTGCAGCCCCCCCTGCCTCATGCAGCCCTCCCACGCCCCCTCCCCCATTCCATCCATCCTGTAGCACTGAGGACAGCCTCCGACCTGTAGCGCTGGGGGGAAACTAGGACAAGCAGGAACCCGAATGGCCGCCCCAACACTTCCCACTTCCTCCTTCCACACCTCTGCCCCTCCCCCTTCCTTCACAGCCCCATTTCCATCCATCCAGTAGCACTGAGGACAGTGTCCATCCGGTAGCAGTGAGGGGAAACTCAAGACAAGCAGGACCCGAATGGCCGCCCCACTCCCCACTCCCCCCCACCCCCCCTTCTTCCTCTCATCTCATCCATCCTGTAGCACTGAAGAGACATTCACTCACATGCAGGACCAAAATGGCCACTCCGGCCTGAAGTTTCACTGAGGAGCCTGCTCATTCCAAGTTTCACAAGTCAACTCCAGCGCTCTGCCTCTCTCTCATCCTCTTTCTCTCTCTTTCCTTACCTCTTTTTTCATCTCTCTACCTCTAGCCATTGTTTTCCTTTCTTTCCCTCACCCTCTTCCCTTTCTTTCAGGACCTACCCTCTCTCCACTGTTTCTTGCTTTTATTATAAAAGCAATCCTGAACTTGCGTTGCCATTCGTTATTGAGCCAGTGGTTTTGCGTCTTGTGCTATTAGTTTCCATTTAGAGCAGTGTAGTGAATGTCCATGTCAATGGTCACACCCAGTTTAGTTCATAAGCACATGAGTAAGAAGAATGTAGCTGTTAACAATACTAGTGTTATACGCATCATGAACATTAAAATGACTAAAAAACCCATTTGCATTTGCATGTCTTGCATGGGAACTATCTTGAGAAAAAATGTAAGTCTTTTGATAAAAAGAACAAAAAAATGTCAAAGAAAATTCTCCTTCCATCCAAAGCTTCTTGATACATATTTGAGGCAGATAAAAATATGGCATCATCTGTAGCGATGCAAATGTTTTATTTGCTGTCATTCGATTTGCCTTTCCCCAAACCTCTAATGTACACGAGGACCTGTCAGCAGTAGCAGTGGTCAAGGCGACCACAAGACATTATTCTGTTTAAAAAAAACATCATTCTGTAAAGCACTTTACCGCCAGTATGAAACTCTACCTGAGCATGTTATTGATATTCATTTATTTTTTAAAACATAAAGTTAGCTTTACAGCAGAAAAAATACAAATGTTTTCATTTTGTGCAAAGTTAAATATTTATTTTTCTTAAATTCTGTTTCAAACTGTGAATACCATAGAATTTAGTGTAGATATTTGTGAAAATCACTTTGAAAGAGTAACTCATTACACAATAGTGTTAAAAGATCACACTGACAAAAAGAACATATGCTAAAACAGCACTATATGTAAAAACATTTATATGTATCTATATGCAGTATATTTAACAGATAAAAAAAACTCTTGGAAAATTATAAATATCTTTAGGGTAACTTGGGGAAAGGTAAATGCATGCAATTGTATGCGAACAAAAAGTATGCAAATAACTAACGATGTAAATAATATCCTGCATGAAATAAATTTTTGTACTCAATCTGTGTTTAGCCTCTGTTTTTATTTAACAGAATATGCAAACACATGTTCACAAACACACACACACACACACCTTCTGCCCCTACCTGTGTTACCAAGCAACAGAGCAGCCCATGACCTCTCTTTGACCTGTGCCAATTTCCACAGCAACAGGCTGCTGTGAGGGCCATGTGAATGTGCTTTAGAGATGTGCTGGAATGTCCTAAAAGTGCACATCCCATAATGCACCATCACAGGCACAGGTCGCCAAGTGGGCCAGGGAGACAGGAGGTCAAGGGTCAAGGTCAAAGAGAGCGTCCTAGTCCCGAGAGCTAATCGCATGTGTGCAAGCAGGAGCAGACCCACAGGCCCTGCTTAACACAGCGCTGACATGGCACATTGTATCTGAAACACACACACACACACACAACATGCATGTCTGGCAGCCTAAATGACCTCGCACCCATGTGGAAGCAGCATGTCAGCCTGACCCCCTTGTATTCAGTGTGTGTGTGTGCGTGTGTGTGTAAGTATGTGTGTTTGTGTGTGTGTGTTTGTATGTGTGCACGCTTTCTAGTACGTGTCTGCACACATTGGACCTGTTGCTGACTAAGTGACTGCTGCCTGCGCTGCTTCTGTCTGCATGTGCTGCACCCAAACGCATGGCCAAATGTGAACCCTGCACATGAACCTGTTGCTAAGGAGGGCTCTGTCTTCTCAGCCCACCCCCACTCCCCCCCACCCCTTGTTTACCCCCAACTTCCCTTTCCTGTTTTCTAGGCAGAGAGCATCTACCTGTTTTGTTTCCTGTTTGTTTGTTTATTTATTTGGTGTTGTCCTTGTTGTTGTTGTTGTTCTTTATCAGTGTCTTTTCTTCTTCTACCTCTTCTTCTTCTTTCTTCTTCTCCTCCTCTCTTTGCGTTGGTTGTGTATTAATATGATTTCTCCTTGTTGCTGTTGCTGTTCTCTCCCTCCATGTGTTTTAGAGTCGCAGCGACGCCGCCGGAACAGACAGCCCACAGAGTCAGTGTGTGTCATGAATCACGGTGTACCGACCACTATGTGCATGAACCACACAGCCACATCACCTACCTGACAACGCTCTAGATAGTGTGTGTGTGTGTGTGTGTGTGTGTGTGTGTGTGTGCGTGCGTGTGTGTGTGTGTAAGTGAGTGAGTCATTGAAAGATTGAATGTGTGTGTAAGAGTGAGTGAGTAAATAAGTGTGTGTGTTTGTGTGAGACAGAGAGAGAGAGTGAATGATTGAGTAAATAATGTGTGTGTTGTGCGTTTATGAGTGAGTGAGTGAGTGAGTGATTGAGTGAGTGATTGAGTGAGTGAGTGAGTGAGTGAGTGAGTGAGTGAATGATGTCAGCGTATGTGTATGTGTGTGTGTGCGTATGTGTATGTGTGTGTGAGTGAATGATTGAGTGAATAATGTGTGTGTTGTGTGTGTGTGTGAGTGAGTGAGTGAATGCTGTGAGTGTATGTGCGTGTGTGTGAGTGAGTGAGTGATTTGTGTGTTGTGTGAACAGTAGAGCAGCATCTTCCTCCTGGCTGTGTGGCAGAGACTATTTCAGCATAGATGTAGCCGCCGTAGAGCAGAAGAAAACATTGTTGTCTAGCCGTACAGTAGCCCTGTTACAGTGGAGTGCTTTTTTGTGCTGTTGTACTGTGTAAAGTGCCTATGTTTTGGTGTGTATGTGTTACTGTGTGTTTGTATGTGTGTATGTATGTGTGTGTGTGTGTGTGTGTTTGTGAGTATGTGTAAATGTGTGTGTGTGTGTGTGTATGTGTGTTCTTATGTGTCGGTGTTGTAAATATGTTTGGTTCCCCTCCCCATTTGTGCTCTGATGTGGTGTATTGAGACTGTGATTTGCATTAGAGGGATTAGGTCACGTTTCTGTTCTTTAGTGTGCTTCCGTTTGTAAATGTTGCCAAGATCTTGCTCCAGTACTCACCCTGGATTTAACACTGACATACACCTTAACTCACTCCAAGCCATGTGCAGCCATGACAGTCTCACCTAGCTGAGGGGGGGAAAAAAAAGTTGGGAAAAGCAATTTATTTTCTAGGTTATGGCAGCTGCCTCAGTAGATGCCTCATGAATGCCTTTTTGCACTTTTTGTACCGATGTACTTTTACGTTATAGTAGGATTTAGAAAGGGAAAAAGAAAACACAGGACGTTTTTTTTCACCGAACTGAAAACCACACACATCTATCACATAGGACTATAGACTGCATTATTAGAGCACTAAGGCCATAGTTGCATGGTCCCAGAGACAGCATGGGTAGAGTTAAGATTATAGCGGACATTCCTGGCCATTTCTCACCAACTTAAATTGAAGAGAGCAACATCAGACCATTTGAAGTTACATATCTGATCCCATAAAACTCAGTACGCAAAAAATACTTCATGAGTTCTGCCTATGTTGCTCATTTCACACCCTAAAGCTTGCAATTCTTAGCGCTTTTAAGGCATTTAAGGCAGGGTTTAGAGCTTAGAATAGCTACACATATCTAACACGTAGGACCCTTTAAAAAAACTGACTATGGTGATAAGTTTAACAGTAGTGTCAAGCTAGGTGCCACCTATTTAAGGTTTGTATGAAGCTAACGTACCTGTCCTTGCATCCCCCCTCATTACTGTCTCGAACAATCAATATGGGCGGACTGCAGACAAGGACCAGACAGTTAAAGACAAAAGGAACCTACACTGTGTCTTACATAAATACAAAAAACTTGACTGGCATTTCTAGTCCCGGTTGAAAAAAAAATAGAGAAGTGACCCCTGACACACACATACATACATACATACATACACACACCCACACATACAGACACATACACACACACACACACACACACACATACCTACACACATCCACACACACACAACTCTTAGGGACCAGCACTGAGCTTAACTGCAAACACACTGCCAAAAACATCTCCAGGATGTTACCATGGAGATGTGGAGGGAAAGACTAAACAAGAACCTTTAACAGCACAAACAGACAAGGACAGCGCCGAGCCTGGCCACCAGTCAACACTGGCCCGATAGGGGCACTACTCAAGACAAGATCAAATCCCCATGAGTGCCGGTGCAAAAAGAAAAAAAGAAAAAAAACCACTCCTCAACTTCAGAAATGGCAATATTTACTGTGAATACTTTCCCACAAGTCTTCAATGTGTGTTTCTTGAACAGCCGAATGTGTTGGTATCTAACCATGGTGTTGTTCCATTGGTAGTTTGAGTTGACTTGTTGAGTTGTTCAGGCAATATTTTGTGTCTCTTTTCTGAGAATAATGAGTAAAAAAAACATGAGAAACTCTAATAAAACTACTATACACATCTCTTTTGAGTATGGGTAATTATACACCTGGACAATGCAAGCCCTCTTCAGATGTTTACAACAGTCTGCTCCAGTAACACTGACAAATAGCATAACAGCAATCTGACTCGGAGTAATCAGAATTTCACTATTTTGTGCCAGAGATACCTGAACAAGCTTGCCAAGATAAATTACTGCACTACAGTATGTGTACATGAAATAACTAAAAAAATGACTGATTTACAGCTATGTATGTTAAAGGGGGAGAAAGACATAAGACCTAACATGACAACGGTCACATTCCTCTAGTATTTAAGTAGGCCAAGCCTTGTGTCATTTGTGTGTGCATGAGGACATGGTGTGATGTGAATTGATATGGCAGTACAATGCGGTGGGTGTTTGGTTCAGGTCAGGGAATCCCTCTGAGAAAGAGAGGAAAGAGAGAAAGACATGAGAGAAAGATAGACCGGCAGAGAGAGCGAGAGAGAGAGAGAGAGAGAGAGAGAGAGAGAAAGAGTGGGTGGAGGAAAGAGAGAAAGAAAGAGAAAGATAGAGGAGAGGGAGATAAAAGAGGGAGAGAGAGAGAGAAAGAAAAAGAGAAAAAGAGAAAGAGAGATGGCGTGCTCAGCAGAGGCGAGGGCTGTGACTGATGGCGGTCAGCCAGCTCCGTAAGTCACGGCGTGTCAGGACCAGGGCGGTATTTCACGGCCGGCCTACTGTCCTGTCCCCAGCCCACACAAGGAGGCCTGCCCCAGAGGGGATTTACACCTGCACACTACTGCTGCCCCGTGCCCCACACCTCTCCGTTTCCAGCTCCCAGATACATAGGTTCTACGAGGAAGACTCAGTAGTGACTTCTTGTCCTTGGGTTTCTTGAAAGGTGCCTTTTAAATAAAATATATTATTATTATTGTTATTATTATTGTTAATGAGATTGAGAATAATATACTTTTATTGTATGATAAATGGTAGGTGATGGTATGATTGGCAAATAAAGGTAGGGAGATGGACATGGCTTTTGTACTGTCTATGGCATTTGACATGTGGAGAAAAAAAAGTATCTGAAATCACAGCAGGGTGAGTTCTGCTAATGGTACAGCTTGGAAAAAAACATTTACAGTCATATTTAACTGCATGATATGTGGAAACTGTATACACATTATAATAGTACAGGACAGACAAAAAATCTGTTGAATCTCCACGATTTTTAATGACACCAGAGGGACACTGATAAAGTGTTTAACATGACACCTGAATTTATGATCCATTTATCACAGCAATATGATCACAATGAACAGAAGCAGCTTATCCCTCTATAGCCATGAGTCTAGACATGGGTCCCGCAGGTAGGACAGAGCCAATGGGGGTCAATCACACGCTGGGAGTCATAAAGCTGTGCTGTGATGGAGTGCATCCTCGGGAGGGCGGCGCATGATGCTGTAATGATCTAATGGGGGCTCGGGTTAAGAAGCACCAGTGTCACACGGAGCACTAAACGCATTCCGGCTCCATTTCCTCCCACCATCGGCCGTGTTCCACTGGGACTGTGCAGTCAACTCCCACATTGCATAAATACTCATCAGCACTCTGCGTAATGTACACAGGATGGTGCATAATAGTGAAATGAAGGGATCGCTCCTTTTATGGTAACTCAAATGTAAATGGTACTCCTGAGGGCTGTGCCCCTGCTGTTTCTATGTGTGTGCGTGTGCGTAAGAAAGTGTGGTGTGATAGTGAGGGAGTGTGAGTAAAGACTCAGTTAAGTCCCACACGTTTGGTTGTGACAGCTTGTGCGTTAGTAGAAAAGGCTGCAGTGGCTCAAACGCTTTCACCTTCAGCCACAGTCACAGCCGCAGAGCAGTCTTCTACCTCACTGTCCTTCAAACAGCACAGAGCCATGGAATGCCCTGCTCCACAGCCAATCAGCACAGGCCTGGTGGCTCTGAGTGCAGGGATTGGACACGGGCGTGTGACATCACAAAGGGATCCGTCTCCACACATTCCATGCTCATTCCATCCCCAGGAGAACAGACAATCCCCTGAAAGGAAGAAACAACATGGAGACAGTCATGGGGAGAGGACGACAAAAATGCACAGATGAAGAGACCTAAGGCAGAAGGTGATTTTACACATACACACACACACACACACATGCACACACACGCACACCGTCTACGGAAACCCCAGCTTAACCCAACATACACCAGAAAAGAGGGAGGGCAACTGATAGAATACAGTATGTCATCAGCAGACTACAGCAAAAAAATCCTAAACCTTTATGCATTGCATTACAAATTGACTGTTTAAATAAAGAGGTGGAGACAATGCAATTAAACTGTTCACCTCAGGTTAGCCTTATGACACAAATGCAAAGGCTGATCAGAGGCCAGTCTGCCTGTCCTTAGCTCCCCTCATTAAAGGTCTCCAGCAATCAATACGGGAGTGCAGACAACCAAAGACAAAGATCCCACACAATGTCCTCCTGCATGTTCATTAAAAGCTCACTGACATTTGTCCTGTCAACCCCCCAGTCTGTGCGGTTCAAATTTCAGCATCTTTGCTATGATAGAGGTTAATGCTGTCTATGGGCGGCTTTAGGACAGTATGACCCACATGCACATATAGTGTGGGGAAGCATAGCTAATTAACGCTACAGGAGCAGACACCAGACACCACACACCTGCAAGCCACACGCCTGCAACCTGCTGCAAGTCTGCTAAGCTAAGTGTCACATCTCCAGAGTAGAGGGAGAAATAGAACAACCAGTTCCCAGAGAAACTGTGTTCTGGACTATTTTAAGAGCAAACCTGCATCTTGCTTACATGTTAACGGTATTGAAAATACTACTGTCTCACACAGTTATATATAGGGATGCAACGAATTCTGTTTTTTGGGGGTTCTACTGAATACTGAACCCAACGGTTTAAGATTCGTCCAAATCCGAAACTGTAGAACACATCCTACTACCATCATCCTGAAGTACTATCAAACAATACTTTATCTGCTCACAAGTTTCATTTTCATTTTTTGTGTTCAAAAATCATTGGTGTAATCGTGTTGACATAATGGTGTCATTATGTCAACGTGCATAAGGCAAGCATAAGGTTGGGTTCAGTCGGGCAGAAACCAGACCAAATCAAAAAGCACAAAATTCGGCAGAATCTGAAACCAAATCCTTGATTTTAAACATTTCTAGTTACAAAAGAACCAGCCACTGAGAAATAAAAGCTCTGGCACTCAATTGGGCGTTTCATGTTCATGAAAAAATTGCACCTGACACCATAATACACCAAATTATTAATGTTCTCATAATTTCCTCCTAATAATTTTTTAACACCCAGCGACACACTAAGCACAACTTGTCTAAGGAGTGTGCCAGAGGCCTGGAGTTGAAAGGAAGATGGACTCCTTTAGACAGTCAAGTTCTCAGCCGTGTCCCCCCCACCACCCCCTGTCATTCATCATTCTCCAGCAGCGCAGGGCAGACTAGATGGGACTGTGCATCAAGGAAAGACAGGTAATAACAGCAAGGACATATTGTTTCGATGTTAATGTTTATAAATAATAAAAAACAAAGATATACTCAAAACAAACAAAAATAAAACCCCTAATGCATCAGTGGCCAGCGGTGCTGGTCAGCTCTGGGAGGTGTGGCCAGGTCACCATCCTCACACAGGCACGTGCCATGGCAACACAGTTACATAACAGCTCCAGTCGTCATGGCAACCACAGTGCGCTTGCGTTCTTTTGGGGAGGGTGTTCATTCCTCATGTTGTCTTCACTGTCTCTCTGGCTTGACATTTTCAAGTCAAGTCAAGAATGGGAAAAAATATTAAGCTTCAGTCATGTTTGCCATTTTTATGTAATTTCTACTAAAAATAAGTATTTTAAAAACGTGTTGTCCTCCTTTTTTGCCCTACCCTAAGTCCCCACTCCTTCTCTCTCCATCACTCTGTCATTCCCTGGTTTTGAGTGTCCTGCCCACTCAAGCTCTAAGGTTTTAGCCATATTACACAGAGACACAGTGGAAGAATCCCCCACTCCCTCCCGCCAAGTCCCCCACCCCCCACCTCCAGCAGAGCATGCTGATGTTCATTCACACTTCTGACACTTCCCTTCTTCCCTGTTATTCATGGACATGTTGCATTGCAACGCTGTTCCCATGGTAACAGAGCAACACCACAGACCCTTAGGGATGCATTCTGGAATGTTCTGAATTTTATTCGGAAAAGTCATACAATACCCAGAAATTATGTCATGCTTTTTAGAACACTGAAGAATAATTCATCATGTTTTCCCTTCTGTCTGCTCAAGGATGTAACCAGGAGGAATCTGAATAAGAAATGCTTGGACTTCTGTCTGCACACAGTAAGCGTCAGTCTGTAACTACTCAGACCGACACAACAGTCTAATTAAATATAAAAAGGGCTAAACTCTGGCTATTATACTAATGATGAGGGAGTTGTAAAACTCCAA
>CM059268.1:9196839-9211839 GCA_030347295.1 Setipinna tenuifilis | reverse complement strand
CTCCCTCTCTCCCTCTCTCCCTCTCCCTCTCTCTCTCTCTCTCCCTCTCTCTCTCTCAGCCGCCCTGCTCTCTACTCTCCGCTCCCCTGTTTGCCTCTCTCCACATCCTCTTATCGACTCGACATGCAGGGGAGCACTGGAGAGGAAATGGCCCTCTCAACGGCCGGGAGAGACAAAACGCACATCGTCACTCTCTGTCACACACACACACACACACACACACGCACACACACACACACACACACACTCACACAGAGCATGCCACAGGAAACTAAAAACATTATCTTTCTCAAACACACGGCTGCACATAAACGCACACCACACCACACCACACCACATACACACACACATGCACACACACATGCACGCACAGAGTTACAGTTGTAAATCTGCAAATCTGCTAAGACCTCTGCTATTAGCTCTGGTGAGACATCCTAAAAATGTGTTTCTTTTAAATCTGTGTGCATGTATTTGATATCTATTTCTATTTCTATTTCTGTGCCCACCAACCAACACACTCTGTCAGGTCAAGTTTCCAAAAAATGCAGTTGATGCAAAAAGACGTCTAGACATAAAGCATGCACGCACAGATACGCACACACAGACCCACACACACACACACACACACACATTCAGTTATGTCTAACGGAAATATCACAATTACCCTATGGCAAATCAAAGTTAAGGTTTTGGCTCGCTTGACCTCAGTCAGCATACACAGCTGTTGTTTCTTCTCCTTTCCAGCTTTTCTTGTGTTTTGTCTAAGCTGAAGATTTGTTCAGCTCTGTTCTGGTACTGCCCTCTTGTGGACAGCTTACTACACTGCAGTTCCTCAGATTTGTTGTGTTGTTCTTATTCTTAGTGTGCCTTGTGTAACTTGCGAGTCCACCAGCTACACTGTCAGATCAATAATAACACATATGTACACACACACACAGACACATACAGACACACACAGACACACACAGACAGACACACACAGACAGACACACACAGACACAGACAGACACACACACACACACACACACACACACACACACACACACACACACACACACACACACACACTCACCTGAGATGCTCCTGCAAGATCTGGAATTTCTGTGGGGACATAGTGTGGCTTTGGAGAGCTGTCAGTCTGACCTGCATCTGGTCCCACAGCTGTGCCTGGATTGGCTGGCACTGCTCTCCCAAGCTGTCCATAATTGGCTCTTCCCCAGGTAAAGACCCGCCCACTCTCTGAAAGAGGATTGAAAAGTAACGTGACTCATATATTCCTGAATGAAGTACACAGAAACAGCATAAAAGCCTTTAAAATGAAATAATAATATAAATAAATAAATAAGATAGATTAACTAGACTAACCCTCCAAAACCATTTCATACTTTAAATTTGTATGTGTAAAATGAATTGGTCCACTCCTGGCAGTGCAAAGGTGACAGTAAACTGGTGAACTAAATCATAGTTTGTAACTTCCCACAATCTTGCTGAGTCATGTTTTCATGTACTGGACATTGGAGGTTTTATGTTTCATGCAAGCCCCATTGGGGATCACTGGGTTGGATTTTAAAAATTCTTATGGTACGGATTTGTTGGTATCTAGTTTTTGTAACACCCTTAAATACATTTTGACAGAATGTGGTCATGTGAGACAGATGTAAACTAAAGACTATTCACTGAAAATAAAAGATCATGCACAATTCTGGTAATTATAGCATCAAAATACAGTTTTACAGGTTATAGTGAAAGAACGGCCTAGAGTGCAAGATCTGTGGCTCCAGCTGGTTTCAGAAAAACTCTCCGTTCACGACTCTTCAAATAAAGAATCCAAAGTAAGTCTGCTGTTACGTAGAAGTGCTAGTGCAGAATCACAAGCTGAGCCGTTGTCCTTAGGGCAACCTTAATAAATGTACTCTCAGGAATAGAAAGATTTGTTGAGACTATGATGTGGTCTGTTTATTGGGGCACTTTATGCACTTTATGAGTTGTCTGTTAGTGTTACTGTGGTGTCGAGCGGCTGTATGTGTTACTGTTGGTTTTTTATTTATGTTTTTACATATGTCTTTATTATTTTAGGTTTTTACTGTTGGTTTTTAGTTACGTATGAGCTGTCTAAGTCTGTGATGCAGTGACTGTGAAGTCCAAAATGAATTTCCCCTTGGGGACAATAAAGTATACTTTACTTACTTACTTACTTAACTTACACTTGTGGCTGTGTGGGACTGCTAGTAGGTGTGTGTATGTGTGTGTGTTTGCTTTTGCATCTGTCCTACCTGTTAAGGCTATGAGATGTGTCCAGCCACTGTGTATGTGTGTGACACGGTCCCCGTTAAACAGAGAGCGGTCTAAAGCCACTGGAAGGGGTAGGAATGGGTCAGCATGTCCCAGCTGTCTGTACTTATTACTGCCCCACAACAGCACATCTCCCCCTGCTAAAATACAACACAACACAGCATGACACAGCACAGCACACAAACCCAGCAACACACATAGGGCAATCAAAATGAGGAAATTATATATGGGGTACATTTTTCAGCAATTGTACAACAACATGACTGGCTCCTAATTTTCAGATTGGATGAATAAGACATGTTGCCAGCTGCTAATCTGCTAATTAAAATGTGTTGCTTAATACCAGTAAGAAAATGCCCAAACAACATCTGTTATTAACATTGCCTGGGCAAACTACACAGTTATAAGATCCCTAGTGCATCATCATCCTTAGACTTTTCATCTATTTATGTCCACAAGCTTTAGGTGGAACATCAAGTCTGAGCTCCAAGTTTATTATTTTCATTTTACAATTGTAAGATAAGCTACACACTACTAATTTCAATAATATAACTGTTATAAAACAGGTGTGATAACAGTGAATTCGTGGATTGTGCCTGTTAGAGCATGACAGAGGTGAAGATATTACAGTGAAGAGTCCTGTATTTATTGTGTCATGCACTTGCTTACCCGTCAAACACACAGAATGGGCAGAACCTGCAGCCACTTTCACAGGGACCACATGATCCAGACCTGAAAATGAAATGCAAAATTGCAAAATTGCATGTTGTGGTCAATGTACATACAGCTATTATGGTATGTGTGTGGTGTGTGTGTGTGTGAGTAGTGTGTGTGTGTGTGTGTGTGTGTGTGTACCTGGAACTATACAAGGCTCTTTGGATGATAGGTAAGACGGTACCGGCAAGTCACGTTGGCATCGTTTGGCCTGACTGTACAGACCTGTACCCCACTGATATACAACACCACTGCCTGGACAGAACATACACTCCCACGCACACACACACACAGGCAGGCAGGCAGGCAGGCAAGAACACACACATACACAAGCAAACACACACAAAGGCAATTAGTTATACTGGCAAACCAACATCTGACTTTAAAAAATTAAGTACCCAGACCCTAAGAGGCAAAGGGAAATGTGTAGGACTGAGGTGTAAACATGAAACCTTGTGTTAATGACTTACATGTCACAGCCAGCGCGTGTCTGAGTCCAGCTGCTATACTGACGCCCGGCTCACACAGAGACTATGGAAAGGACAAAGCTTGTGTGAAAAATCAAACCATGTTTTACAAATTAACTACATTTATCCTACAATTCAAATTAAAAGTAAAAAAAAAACATTCACAGCACATTACCATAACAGTAAAAAAAAATACTTTGGGGAAAGATAGACAAAACAAAAGTGCAGACTGCCAGACAAGTTGGTTTAGGGGACAAAAAACAATTATGTTTGAAATGTGCGAACTCATTTATCCGCTGTCTGTGCCCACCTGGACAGGCAGAGGTTGGGCAGAGAAGGGCACCTGTGTGGGGACTCCCAGCTGACCGAACGCATTCGAGCCGCACGAGAACACCTGTCCACTGTCTGGGGAAGACAGACAAGCCACCGCCATCAGAATTTATCACAAGTTCAAGCTCAAGCACAAGCTTATTACAGTGAAAATGGACAGGTTACCAGAGAAGAGAAACTTTTTTAAGACTCCACACATTCACAGACAGAGAGATCCAGAGAGAAAGCACGGTGTTGCTACTGGTCTTTAATTACCCCTGCTTGGGTAAGTTTTTGAATAAGGGCACAAGCCTATGTGTAACAGTCTCAAATGTCAGCTAGCATGACTGTGCTTGTGGAAAGTTAGTAAATCTTCCTCCTGAAGCCTTAAGAGACGTGCTAGGTAGCTGACTGGCAGCCTGGCTGGCACACTCACCTCCCAATCCGGAGTTGTTGTGAGAACACAAATTTCAGCCTGGGGCTGAGCTGCATAGCATAACCGCTGTTACATCTGTCCACCTTAAAATAGTATGTTTCGTTGTGTTCTAAATCTAAAGCACCTGCAATCACTCACTGTGGAGAATTTGCATTGCTTCTACAGTAATTGTTTTTATAATGTGTTGTGCTTTTTAATCGGTGAGAATTTGACGAATGGCATAATGAAGAGTTTCATTCTTACCAGTCAGAAAGAGTGTGAAGTCCCATCCACAGCACACCTGCTGAACAGGGCTTGGGAGAGAGAGGGGGACAAAGGACAGCACATCTGTGGTGTGACCAAGTCCAAGCTGTCCTTTGTGGTTTTGCCCACAAACCAGCACTGAACCAGAACCTATAAAAACCACAACAGATAAGTCGTGTCATAAGTGTCATGCCATTAACAGGTTGTCCAGGGCTTTACTTTGACTGTTCACATTGAATATCAAGCGAGATATAAAATGAGACACCCCAATGCACATTATTCAACTCTATATAATGCATGCAATATATGATACAAAAGTACAGTGTGTAGCATAGCATCGGTATTTGGACAGAGTGCGAACCATAGGGTGTCAACCTCTATGACAGTCCAACGTGGGCAACTGGCGAGTCTGCGCGCCTGCGGGCGCTTCAAGGGCGCATGAGGATGGGGGCCCAGAGTTGAGATTCAAGTGAGTTGGATTTCACTAAGGTGGACACTACTCGTAGCATACACAGGGTGGAGATGTAGCCCCATCGTTTATAAGTCCTATACTAAATTGGAAGAAAGCTATACGGCGATGCCATCGTCTTGACAAATGTTTCATTTTCATATTCTTTATAAAAATTCATCGTGATCTCTACATCCTACTAGACAAAATGACGTTTGACCAGTGTATTTGAGGCTTCATCAGCTTACCCGTTATGAACGCTGAGTGTCCACCACCACCGGTGATGCAAGTCACGCCCTGGTCCAAATGAGACGACTCAGCGTAATGTGGATTCGCTAGATCTTCGGCGTGCCCCTGTCCCAACTGCCCATAACTGTTTGCCCCCTGAAACCAGAGTTTTCTTTGTTTTCAAAGTAGAAATAGTCTGGAGGTTGGTAATGTCTACTTACTGTCAACTATAGA
Organism: Setipinna tenuifilis; assembly: GCA_030347295.1. Lineage (NCBI taxonomy): Eukaryota > Metazoa > Chordata > Actinopteri > Clupeiformes > Engraulidae > Setipinna > Setipinna tenuifilis. Next base: position 9,206,468 of record CM059268.1, on the reverse strand, counting down.
TGGGCATCTTGGTAAACTAAATCAGATAATAAACTGACACGCTCAAATACAGCTGATTATCTTAAAAGACACCTACCCACGTGTATAATCTGCATTTTGACAGCGTTGATGTTTCCATGTATTGCTGGGTAGTTGCATGTTGCATTTGTTATGGGAGCTCACTTCAACGGGCGCGATATGATGACGTCATTGTGAGGAAAGCGTTGAGTATGTGCTCAAGTCCTCACCATCTTTGATGTGGCAGTATCAGAGACTGTATATAGGGCAGTATTTTTCAGCTTTTCAGTGGCAATCTCCAAAGGAATTTTCACCGTGCCACAAGCTTTGAAAAATATTATCATCCCATGTTGCAATGCTAAAACTGATTTTAAGTATATTTTTCTAGCATGATTTGTACATGACTTTGTCTCTCTTTGCCTCCCTGCCTGCACACAAATACACACACACACACACACAGAAAGAGTCCCAAAATCTTCAGTGAAGGGTACAAAAATAATTACTCTTTATTAGTAAGAGTTAGTGATATTCACCCATTACATGTGTGCAACAAAGACACAGACTTTAGTTACAGTATTCAGCCAAAAAACCTTAATGGTAAAATGGTAATTTATGGGATAGTAGAGGAAGCAAATCTAGAGCTTTAACACAACATGTCATTAATATAACATTTTACACTTTTATTTCACTTTAAATATCACTGTTGATGTCTTTGAAACAACTGAACAGGAGAAACACTAAAACTGTGCATAGCAAACATAGCACAGTGTTTGCACATCCCGGGCATACATATTTAAGGTAGCAAATCATACCTAAGGTAAGCAAAAAGTAAAAAAAAGATTGTTACAAAGTATCTGACAAAGACTCACTGTGTTAGCATTGATAGACTGTGTTTGCAAGAAAGACACGGCTGTTAACTTTAATATGTCTGTCTTTCATATGAAGGTCCAGAGTTAAGAGGGTTATTGTTACTTGAAAAGGTAATAGTTTTTCTTTTTTCATTTGTTTTAATAGGTTTGTTGTGTACCCGTAAAGTCGGTATGATAACACATATTTGTGTTTGCTTTGTGATGAAAGTGACAGACGAGAAGATGACAAACAGATGCCAAGATGGCAGCTGCTGATCCAGGGTCTGTCCCTGATCTGTCATAGATTAAACTGGTTGGATCTCTGACAGATCAGGCCCACATCTGTTTCAGCATTACCTGTTCAGAGGATGATCCTTCCCCCTTTTTAATGTAGCATCATAAGATGCTGCAGTTAGAAATAAAGAGCCCCCCCACCCCGCCCCAGGCCTGCGGCCACCGGTTGCCATCACACTCCCAGCTTCTTGTTGAGTCGGCTGAGGGCATCGCCGACAATGTCAAGCTCGTGCCGGAGCTCCTCCACCACGCTGTTGATGCTCATGGTGTCCTTCAGCACGTCCACACTCTGCGTGTAGGGGTTGTACCGCACTGTGAAAGGCCGCTTGATGGTCTTAGCAAACTCCCTAATGGGGCCACAGAATGGTGGAGGTGTTAGTCATGCACCGAACAATGAAAACAGTGACACACAATAACAACAGGTCATGCACTGCACAATGATAATGACACACAATGACAACAATATTTTTGTGATGATACACAGATAGAGTGCATGTTTGTTGAAGTGCCACCATTTACCAGCTGTGGTGGTGCTTTATAGTAATTACATCAAATATTCAGTATGCATAACATGGTGAGGTTAAAGAGTTGACATAGTTTTTAAATATTTATTTACATGTAAACAAGCCACCATGCATGGTAAAGTCAGTTAGACTTCATCCTTAAAACCTGCTCAGGCCCAGGCATGATCTTACCTCATCTTAACCTTGGATTCCTCAAAGCTGTCTGATGCAAAGTAGACTTCCTGGAAGGTAGTTATTAAACACTCCTGTTTGCATGTCACATCGGGGTCAAAGGGCATAATCCGGGCGTTTCCTGAGAGAGCATGCTACAGGAAAACACAGGAAGTTGGGTCATTAAAGCAGCTGCAGAATTTTCATGATTTACAGTAATACATAAGAAGTAGCTGTTCTTTAGGATGTATTTTTTATATTTGTGATAAAAATAGAAAGCACACACAACAAGGTCTTGCATCAGCAGTCAAATCTCAAGTGGGACATATCCTTCACAAGCTGCAGACTTCCTAATATTATCTAATTTATAGCCCCCCCAGAATGTTTTCTGATACACTTGGAGTTGTGGGTTAGAAAGTGCAATATTTGGTTTCTAACTTGATAGTAGGTTATTCTAACCTTGAGCTCACTGATTGATGACAGTAAGCCGGCTCCATAGGCTCTCAGCTTTCCCTCCTGTTTGCAGAGGCCAAACTCCACTGTGAAGAAGTAGCACTGCAATGACAAACACAGAAAGCACATTAGACACAGACCATTTGCCATCACATTATTTAGAAATGACACAAGGTTTGTCTGTCTGTCATGGTTTGTCTGTCTGTCTGTCTCTATCTATCTATCTATCTATCTATCTATCTATCTATCTATCTATCTATCTATCTATCTATCTAAGCAATCACTTAGGAGTAAAGTTGCACTCACAGTGGCAAGTTTCTGCACAGAATCATCGGAGGCTCCTAGCGATGCCAGTCCAATCTCCTGGGAGAACTGGGCAAAGCTGGGCTCAGCCAGGAGGGGCACGTGGCCCATCAGTTCATGGCAAGTGTCCCTGCAAACATAAAAAACATCCAATTCTTGTTCATATAAAAGGTTCTTCTGATATTTTTTTCAATTTTCACTCTTTCTTGTATAAAAATACTTCAATATATATACATCACAATAGGAGATTTATCAACAGACTTTTGTTGTACAGGTAAATCAGGAAATGAAAAACAATGTCAGGTTCCAGTGATTCAACAGCATGTGTAAAACAAGGCATTTCAAATAAATGTGTAGGCTCTTTACCTTAGATAATCTATCTATTTCAGCTGCCATTTCAACCCATTGTTTACAGAAAAAAAACAATTGCCATAGAATATTTTTAAACAGGACTTGACCCATATGGAGTGTGATTAAAGACAGCCATACAGACTATGGTGGCCTTCACACTGTCCTGTATTTTTAGGTCCATATTTCGTAATGCACCCCCAGAGTGGACATCATACTTTACAGCAAATTGTGTCAGATGCATAGGTTTGAAGCAGCAGGATAAATGGTCAGTAGAGAGCGAAGTAGATTTCGTCTTTCTCTGAACATCAAGAATGATATAATGTCCTGTGTCTGTCTGGCTTACTTAAACTGGCGGGCAGGTAGGCTAAGTAAAACACTATGAGACAGGAGTGTACTTACGGTTCCGGAGTGTACAGAGGGTCAGAGCTGTGTCTGACGTACTGCGTGCAGTGGAACACCCGGAAGGCCAGACCTGCCAGGAAGTCTCTGGGGGACAGGTAGCCCGCCACAGGCCTGATGGTGAAGCCTGTACGTTCTAATCAGAGAGAGAGGGGTATCACCAATGGGCTTTTAGTCAAACAACTAGTTGTCTATTGTTAGACAGTCAACCAAACATTACTAGCTGAGAGACCCACTTGTCATATGCATAAAAGATTGGTTTTAATAAAACATGACGTTATGGTTTTCTATTTGTTTAGACCACATCTTCCTGAGAGATTTTAAAATGTATCCACAAATTGATGTTCAACTTTCGTGCTATAGCATCATGTATTTTTTAAATAAAAGTCCTTCAGCGCCCCCTATCTTACCTCTGAGGAAGCGCGACACGTCCTCCAGCTGCGGGATGTTGTCCTCTCTGTACTGACAGTGCTTGGTGAGCAGCGGCAGGTTCTTCAGGTATTCACGACAAGCATGGGTAGGGTAAAGTTTATTCAGCTCTCGAAATACAACACCCCACGTCCGCACCTCTTCCTCCGTGAACTCGATCCGAGGGATAGGATCCCCGCTAAGAATGGAAGAAAGGAAATAATAGCTCATATCATTTTTATGGCCAGCTGGCGTCTTTACCATACTTTTTGTATTAAATTAATATTTCACTAAAGTCAAATAGTTTTGGACTGTTCCAGTTCACTTACTGTTTATAGTTCATGGCTAGATCGGCAAAATACTTTCTTCTCTTTCTGTAAACATTATCTTTGAAGCCCTTTGCAAAAAAGGAAGTACAAATCATTGACCACACTAAATACTGTCAACAAAATAAAAGAACCAATTGTTTAGTTTAAATCAGCTCCTTTGCAGTGAAAGAGAGCTGCAGGCCTACTTACCGGATGGTCTGCGTCTAAGTCAGACCCATACATCAGCACACGGTTGGCACACCTGTCCAAGTCAGAGATCTTCTTTGGAAACCAGGGCACATTTTCCATATCTACCTCTGTGCAATCAAATAAACGTTTATTAAAACTGGCATAATGCAGTTAAAATAATTCAAAAGACGACTGTCTTGAAATAATATTTCAGAATTTTGGGAAACAAAAGTGTTCATGGAGTATTTTACAGGTATTTACGAAAAAACAATTGATCTAAATTACATTGTCAGACACAGTGATTAGCATACATCGGCCTCGTCTCTAAAGTAGCCTAGTCCTACTAAAAAAAGAAATGCTCCCGCGGTATATTTAAAACTGCCTTCAGATATCACTTAGATTTGACCTAAGAATACATAGCCTATAAACATGTATTATAAGTGTGGCTTTATATTGGCATAATTTACCTTCTTCGCACAAGGTGGAGTTATCCATGTCCACGACGTTCACGTGCTTTCTGAGTAGCTGAATGATCTCATTTAGCTGTTCGTGGTTGCTATCGCAGTCCACGAAGATGTCGAACTCAGAGTTTCGCCTTTTTGACTTTCGAGATTCTATATGCACGAGATTTACGTGGTTTTCCTGTCAAGAGAAGTAAAGAAATACATTTATTCAGGCAGAAAGATCTCCGCGAGAGTCGTATGCCGAACACTAACAAATAATGTAGTATTCGAAAGATAAGAATGGACGGGGCAGTTACCTGAAAAAGTTTTAATGCCTTTACCAGTCCCCCAACTTCATTCTTCAGAGAGAAAACTATGGCTGCACGGCCTCTCTCTGTTGATGCAGTCTTATTGTCGGTTTTGTTGTCTTTGTTCTCCTCGATCTTCGGAAAAGCTACCTTGTTCATCTACAACACAACAAAACGATAGAAATGATTTGGGCTACACAACACTGCCCTACAAAGCCAAAAGGCCGTAACCGCATGATTTGTCAAATTCAGTTTAGACTTGACATTGACTTTATAACACCTCTTTTGTCTTGTGACTAAATCTGCTTCATAAAATAAATTGAAGCATCACCAGTATTATACCTACAACATGTTTGACTGGGAGGTGTGTGAACTTTAAAAGGCATTTTTCTCAGTCTCTATGTACCGGTGGTTAGGCTACCACACTTTGCCTTTACCGCATGCCCGATGAAGATTTCTGAAAAGAATACATATGCATAAGCAATTTAGCTGAAGAGACAGTTTTTAGTCTCAAAACTTTTGTGAAAGGTGCCGCGCTGAATTACAAAGGGTTGCCTATCTTATAATACCACAACAGCTGTTTATTCGATATGTGAAATTTCCCTCTGGCTTTCTGAGTTCGTTTAGCCTACTGCCCCTTACCTTGCCCCTTTTATGGCTATAAAGATACAGTAAATACGCCAGGTAGCCTACTAAATGTAAGACTGAACATCCGATTACAGCACAAAGTATGGTGTTGGTGGAGGAGTAACACCTTTAATCATTTCCAACGTGCGTCAGTTCAGTAGCGAGGCGAGGTACCGTGCAATTCAGCACTGGACAGTTCCCCCATACAGCTACTTAGATAATTACCGAAGCTACTTATGCTATAGCCACGTAAAATAAACGCATGTAGCTAGCTTGGGTTTCTCAGAAATACACATTTGTCCTACGCGTACTACAAAATCTAAATATCTCCATCTAAAAGTGATTTGTCAACTGACCATATTTCTTCGCGAGGGAGATACGGCGCGAGAAACCAGTTGCCGTTGCCCCTGTCTCCCAGCCAGCAGGATTCCTGACAACATGAATAAGCGCGCGAGGTGGCCGAGGCAAGCAACAGGGGTCAGGTCGGCGCGAAGTGCCTCAGCGGTTAACAAAGACAAGCTAGTATCTGGCTCGGGGAACAATCTCATTTAAGGTGTGTGCAAGCCTATTATTAGTGTCCTCCTGGTTTAATCACACGTAGGATTAGGTTGCAGGTGGTAATCAGTCAATGGCCAGGTGTTTATACATGTTGTAAGAAGATGGTAATGACAGATTGATTTAGGCTACAATTTTTCGTTACTGAATGTCATGTTTTATGTTTGCCAAAGAAGTAGATATAGCCCGCAGAAAAGAGTTTCAAGTCACACAATTTCAACCTGTCTTTGGCATCTTTATTTATCTGAAATCATTGGCCCAGTTTGTAACTTCTGCTATGAACTGGGACTTGACACGCCATTCTTACTAACCCGTGGGTATACTCTGAAAACTGCCAACGAGTTGAATTTCTCTACCACGTGTAAACGACGGTAGCACTCCTGACCTCCTTATCGCTTAACGTGAAATTATCATGCAGGGCTTAGAGAAGTGCGACATTGCTAAAGCGCTTTATCACTGAGTAGGACGATGTGCCTATGCCTACTAGTTTTTGAAATGGCATGAAAAAACATGCACTGATGTGATCAACTGTTGCTGACTGATTAGGCCTGCATAACGCTGTTACTTCTGGCTGTAGACTACTCTCAGATGGCTCTGCCACAAATGCATGAAAACAAGTGATACCATACTTTTGATATAACACCAACAAAGGCTATAAAAACATTCAGAAAAATTGTCCTTACCTCATTGTTAAGTTGCTTTTCTTCGAAAGACAAGCCAATATTCATGGAGTCAAAAGATCGCCCTCTGCGTGGCAGCTCACTTTTGTTCGAGTACATGTTGAGTCTATTTATTTATAGGGGATGTTGTCAAACCCTTTTTTTCTCTAGAGTTTAACTTTGCGTCCGTGAAGTAATGTAGAGCCCAGCGCTCCTAGGTATTTATCAGCGTAAGGGAGGGGGAGGAGGGATTCGGGAGGGGAAAGGGGGGCGGAAGCCTGATAATCTGCCCTAAGACAGCAAATGGAACATGAGCACCATCACTCACGTCATGGGCAAACACATATGCACCATCCCTTTTCATTTTACATCCTGACAATCTACATACAAAAGAGTTCTAGACCAGTCCGTAAACTGATATCAAACAAACACGACGGTATTGGAGTGTTTTGGAGTGGATTATTTTAGGAACATGCGACATTGATATATTTTAGCCATGTCATACATTAAAGCACTGTTGCATCCACATGCCACAAACTACAGACAGATGACTTCTGCAGTGTCATTTTAGACCTTCATTAAATAAATGTATGGATGCTTCTTCAAATGAAATTGCACAGATATTCTTACACTCTAACATACCTTGCTGAATGCATCTGAACGTTTTGGCAGGTAGGTCGAAATTTCTAATAAAAACGAATGAAAATGTAGCCTATATAAGAAAAAACAGATCCTTTTGTCTTTACAAACATAATGTTGGTTTTCCTTATGGTCTAAACACTATTGCAGTTAATGTTGAAACTATTTTGATTATGACTTGCTTTAAATACATACAAGACATTATTAAGTAATAAATATATATTTTGGAAATTTTAGAAAAGCACGCTGGCTGTCCTACCTGAACTGCCTTTAAGATTTTACCCGAAGCTTGTTATCAATTGTATCAATAGGATGCCATGTGCCATCAAAAATAATTGACAAATTTAATTAGTAGCTAATTTCAATACTTCATAGGAGGCATGCCTTCTGCCTTTTGGCTTCTTTATGCTGAGTTCTTTAAAAATGTAAATCATTATCCACACACTGTCACTCAGTATTCAGTGGTGCAGTGGTTTAGAAAATGTACAACACCAAAAAAACATTCTTTAGAGTTTTTTTATTTTGTACACAGATGTATGTACGTATATGTATAAATTCAGCTGAGTGATGTTGCTGTGCAGAATGAGCCATTGTAGTGATACCCCTACTACAGTGCATGTACAGGGATGCTGTGCTGCTCCTGCAAACAGGTACTCTGTCTTTCTCCGCTCTCATCCCCCTCCTGCTGTTGACCTAAGGTGAGGTTGGTGATTTTCCAAGCTTACCCCTCAGAGGGTCTGAGCTTTAAGAGGATTGTTACACTCATCCACACCCCCCCCCCACCCCAAACCCCCCACAACCCCACCACTCTGTTTTGTTTACTTCGACCTTCATTGAATGCTCCATCAAGTGCGAGGGCTGTGGCCCCTCTGTCTTAAAGTGAAGGTCAGATGGAAAAGTGCTTTAACAAATCACCATGACTGGTCTGCCACTCTTATTGACCAGTGCTTGTGACAGTCTGGGTCGGGAGGGGGCTGTTTAATACCTGAGGGGCTCAGTGTGAGCATCTTAAAGCTCAAGTTTAAGATGCTGACAATCTTTCATTACCATTACCACCGATGAAGTTCAGACATGTGACATGTCTACTCATTCAAGTTCACCTACACACAAACATACCTACATACACGTGTGTCTGGGCGTGTGTGTGTGTTTGTGCGTGTTTGTGTGAGTGAGAGTGGGAGGCTGTCAGTAGTAGCTGTAAACTGTAATCACACCTGACTGAAGAAGCTCATTCATCAGGTAAACATCAGGTAAGTAAGCAACCAATGATGTTTTATGTTTGTAATTGTAACATAAGACAATAAAGCAAGCACTCAACAGTTATTTTTTTACTTTTTTAATCTCCTCATGAACGTTTCGTTGTGATGCCATGCCAATGAGTATATGGCAGCGTACTGTATATAATGGAAATGAGAAATCACCATATACTCATGCTGAAGAAGGGCATCATCCGAAAACGCTGAAGATAAGGGAGAGGAGAGGAGGGAAAAAAATAGAGAGAAAGAGTGAGGCAGGAAAAGAAAGAGAGGAGAGAGAGACAGAGCAGGATGGACTGGTGAGGGGAACTTCCTGTGTCAGAGGAGGGGTTGATGAGCTAGAGATTATACAATAGAGTATGACAGAATGAGTGAGCAACGTGTGTGTGGCAACAATACAAGCTGCTGATGGCAATACATACAGTAAACATCTATAAATCATTTTGTAACACTACGAGGATGGATTAAGATTAAATGAAAAATGTAAGGCACCCCATCATTAGAATTTATTTTTATATTTAAGTAAGGCAGTAAGGACTGACCAACACGCCATGAGTATTCACCTGGGTTTTAGATGATAAAAATTAAGCACCAAACGTTTCTGTTTAACTCTCTCTTTTATCACAGTTAACAGCTGTCTCCTGTGACGTTTTGGCTCATAGACCTGCTGTGTATTTGCAGATTCATCAAAAAGGGAACAAGGGCTCGCACACAGGTGTATCTTACGGAGGTGCTGTACTAAAAGAAAGAAAAAGATGTCCACACTCTTTAGCTACCTCAACAGCCAGTCTTTTGTTTAGGTTCCCATCCAAAGTGTAGAGTAATATTTTGACATATATACCACTCTTTATCAGACTTGGTACATGCTCGATACATCACTCTGTCCTTTTGGTGTAGACCTAAATAAAATATAAGAGG